>PIJE02008573.1:0-10121 GCA_002895965.2 Coryphaenoides rupestris
CCTCTCTCTCTCTCTCTCTCTCTCTTCCTCTCCTCTCTCTCTCTCCCTCTTTCTCTCTCTCTCTCTCTCTCTCTCTCTCTCTCTCTCTCTCTCTCTCTCTCTCTCTCTCTCAATTCAATTTCAATTCAATTTAAAGAGCTTTATTGTTATGGGAAACATACATTTACATTGCCAGAGCCAGTGGTAAATAAAAACAAAAACAAAGCAAATCAAATTTACAATTGTCGATTTACAAATGTACAATTATAGATCTCTCTCTCTCTCTCTCTCTCTCTCTCTCTCTCTCTCTCTTTCCGGAGCTCATAATCTCCCAATCTTCATCTCTTTCTCCCCTCTAGTCATTCTCTACGAACCTTTGAAATGGTTTCTGAAATAAATATTGTTCCTGTCTCTCTCCCTCTCTCTCTCTCACACACTCTCTCTCTCTCTCTCTCTCTGAGTCTATCCTTCTATCTTACTCTCTCTTTTCTCTGCCCATCTCTCACCCTATGTACATACATATATCCGATTTCAAACACAGCACACACACACACACACACACACACACACACACACACACACGCGCGTGCACACACCATCCCTAGGCAACCTGACCAGGCAGCCGGGGACAACAGGCCCGGGGTACCGATGGGACACACACGCACACACACACACAATACACACACACACACACACCCACCCACACACCCACCCCCCACTACACACACACACACTACAAACACACACACAAACACACCTTTCTCTCTCTCTCCCTCGCTCGCTCTATCTCTCTGTCTCTCTCCCCAGGCTGATACACTGCTATGAATAATGCAGAGGGGAGGGGCGGAAGGCCACTGAGCGTGTGCAGAGCGAGAGAGAGAGAGAACGAGAGAGAGAGAGAGAGAGAGAGGGAAGGGGAGTTCCCTTTTCCACTCTCCTCCTCCTCCTCCTCCTCCTCCTCTCTTCCTCCTCCCCCTCCTCCTCTCTTCCTCCTCCCCCACCCCCCTCTAGCTGCCGCCTCCGCCGCCGCCGACAGCACACTGCAGAAGGTCAGAGAGAGGAGAGGAGAGGAGAGGAGAGGAGAGAGAGAGAGAGAGAGAGAGAGAGAGAGAGAGAGAGAGAGAGGAGAGAGAGAGAGAGAGAGAGAGAGAGAGAGAGAGAGAGAGAGAGAGAGAGAGAGAGAGAGCGAGAGAGAGAGAGGGATGGTGTGGTGTGTTCCTGCTGCCGCTGTCGATTCTGACTGTTAGACACCGAAGAGGAGGAGAAGAAGAGTGAGAGAGAGAGTCGGGAGAGAGATAGAAAGAGGGAGAAACAGAGAGACAGAGAGAGACAGAGAGAGAGACAGAGAGAGAGACAGAGAGAGAGAGGGAGAGAGAGAGGTGGGCTTTGGTTTGACTGGACCTACAAGAAGAACATGCAGAGAGCGAGGCAGGACCTGGGATGACAGCCATGCTCAGCCCCAAGATAAGACAGACAAGGAGAGGTAGGAGACTCACACTAATCCCACCCAATGCACTCTCATATCATATACACTTCATATCATATCATATCATATCATATCATATCATATCATATCATATCATATCATACGTCTGACAGATACACACTTTATATATCATGTCATCACGTATCCGCACCTAACTCTTAAACCCCATCCAATACACAATACACACTATCACGTCACTTAGACATGAGACGTAGTGTACAATATTTGGCCTTGTAATATATATATATATAATATATATATATATAATCATACACCATGTATCGTATATCAGGCCCTGGCAGAGCAGGAGAGGGTATATAAGGTCCTGGGACTCCTTATTCCGTCCACTACGTCTCGTCCACTACGTCTCCACCGACAACACGTAGTTGTACACGCTATCCGATGTCATAGAGCGGCAACCTAACCTAACCTGCGCCGACGCCGACGCGCCGTTGATGATCCATCCAATACGTTGGTTTTTCATTCATTCTCTTGGCCGACATCGGTGTCGTATATCATATACCTCAGCTCCTGACACACACCGGGAGAGATAGCGCAATAGGGAATTCAATTCACTGTGAATCCAGTTGTGTTTTAGAATCCAAAAGTGTTTTAATCTCTCGGGTGGTTAACACACTAAACCGTATCGAGGCTCCCTCCCATAAGCATAGCGGAGAGGAGAGAGAGAGAGAGAGAGAGAGAGAGAGAGAGAGAGAGAGAGAGAGAGAGAGAGAGAGAGAGAGAGAGAGAGAGAGAGAGAGAGAGAGAGAGAGAGAGAGAGAGAGAGAGAGAGAGAGAGAGAGAGAGAGAGAGAGAGAGAGGTATATAGGAGACCTGGTAATCCCACCCCGATATAAATATATCGCCTTCTTACACCTTTTCCAATCTCTTCCCGTCTCTGGGGACAGCATCGTACGTCAACCTGATGCTCGCGCCCCCCCCCCCCCCCCGCCCCCCGCCCCCCACTGCTCTTGTAAAGTGTTAATGTCACACAAGGACAGGGGATGCAGGAGGGAGATGGAGAGATGAGATGTCAAGCCACCTCGCAGTAGTAGCAGCATCTCGCTAGTAGTAGTAATCATCATCCTCCTCCTCTTCATCATTGCTACAGAGATACACGGGCACTGTGTGTGTGTGTGTGTGTATGTGTGTGTGTGTGTGTGTGTCATTTATTTACTGCCACACACTCCCTCCCCCACACACACACGCACACACACGCACACACACGCACAGCAGAACACTATGTAGTTGTGTGTCTTTAGTTGTGCGTTCCGTGGTTTACACACACCAAAAAATCGAGGACCGGAAGGATGTAATCCCCCACCTCCCCCACCCCCCCCCCCCCCCCCCCCCCCCGCCCATCTATTCATGAGCCCCCCAGTGTCGGTGGTGTGTGTGTGTGTGTGTGTCAAGTCGTTTTCTGTGAATGGGTCTTTGGAAGGCTGCCCACGCACACACACACACACACACACTCACACACACACATACACACGTGTTCAACCCTGCCATAGTACCACCGCCATATAGCACACACACACATTAGTATTCTACTACAGCTGGCGGAGTGGGGGGGCGGGGGGATGGGGGTGGGGGGTGTGAATACTCTCACTGAGCAGGCGCTGGTGCCGTTTCAGCACCAGAAAGCTGTGTGTGTGTGCGTGTGTGTGTGTGTTCATATGGCTATGTATGTGTGTATGGATGAGTGTAGATGTATGTGTGTGTGTGTGTGTGTGTGTGTGTGTGTGTGTGTGTGTGTGTGTGTGTGTGTGTGTGTGTGTGTGTGTGTGTGTGTGCGTTAGTGTGTGTGTGGCGTGTGTGTGCATGTGTTGTCATTGATCAATATGGTCATGCATGTGGTGGTTTTGTATGTGTTCCTCTGTGTGTGTGTGTGTGTGTGTGTGTGTGTGTGCGTGCAGCGTTGGCGTGTGTGTGCGTAGTGCGTGCGCGCTGTGTATGTGCGTGTGTATGTGCGTGTGTGTGATTCCTTCATTTATAATCCGCATGAAGAACACAACAGCTGCACTGGGTAATGAGTAAAGCGAGGCTGGTGTCGTGATGTTCCGACGTCTTCCTCATCCCCCACAACCTGTAACCCAGAGAGAGAGTACAGAGTCTTTAACGTGTGTGTCTGCGTGTGTGTGTGCGTGTGTGTGTGTGTGTGTGTGTGTGTGTGGAGAGAGCGAGAGACAGCCTCTTTACTGCATGTGGCCCACCCGATGACAGCTGTGTCGTTATGAACCTAATAGTGTTTTTCCCCAACAAGTGATGGACGGAACAGATTTTCAGTGTGAAAGTTATAGGCCTACGACCGCGGCGCTCGGTTCACATTGCGGGTTCGGGTTCTCGGAATACTTCATGGCGCTGATCACGGAAAAATACGGAATGAATGAATGAATGAATGAATGAATAATCAGGGATTTGGAGGCGTCGTAAATCAAGATGTTCTCTCCTGGAGCATTCCCCGCATAGCGCTCGTAATGTAACACTTCATCAGTCATGGCTCGTTCCGATCCCAGGCCCGGGAACGTCCGTCATCATTAACATCACGTGCTAACAGTCTCAATATCATGTGCTTAGTATTCATATCACATCATACCTCTGAATATTACCTCGCAATGTTACCTCTCATCTCCTCTCATCATCATGTGCAATATTCTTAATATTCTTGATACCATGTGCAATACTTCCTCTTACCATTATTATTATTATTGATTATTACTACCGTTTATGTACTACTTTCAATCATTGCCAAATAGGTTTTTGCTGAAATTCTTATCTGATATCTTATCTTACCGATATCTTTAGACTTAGACTTAGACTTACTGTAAATGTTGCAAAATCCTGTCTATATTATTTTTATTATTCTACTGTTTATTTCTCTATTGTTTTTATTCTATTGCTATCCAACCTCGCAACAAGAATTTCCATATCTTATCTTTATCTTATCTTATCTTATCTTATCTTTATCTTAATTCTTGATCATTAATGGACCTAAAGGAGAGAGAGTTAAGAATACTGTGTTATCTCCATCTTTTCCCTGCCTCCCCTGCTCCTCTCTCTCTCTCTCTCTCTCGCTCTCCCCCCCTCTCACCATCTCTTCCTCTCCCTCTCATCTCTATTTCTATCTGTCCCCCTCTCTCTCTCTCTGTTTACATTTAATTAAATCCAATATAACTCGTCGGTTAATCCGTAGCCATTGATCAATGCACTTTGCTTTACTGAAATGGGGCACGTATAGATTCCACATTAAAGTGCAGCAGCGTCGCCGTATCGGAATCGCTACGTATATTTATTTCGTGCTCGTTGTGTGTCGTTAGCATAGCGCTGTCTGCGTGTCTGCGTGTCTGCGTGTCTGCGTGTCTGCGTGTCTGAGTGCAGTGGTTTTGGCGAGGCGAGGCCGCTTGAACCGGAGCGGTAAATGGAGTGAGAGGAGATAGCGAGAATCCGAAAGCAAGGAGCTGTTGCAGATAAGGAACGTGCGGCCCGATTCACTTCATTAGCTTCCGCTGTCCAAACGTTCACAGAAAAACGACCCGCTAATCGATGTCGGATAAATATCAGGAGGGTTTTTTCCCCCCCGCTTTCAAAACCAAAACAAGAAGAAGCTTTGGAAAAAAAATGCTGAAACTGTTTTTTTTACAAACTACAAATCAATAGCCGGCAAAATACAAAACAAAACCCTCGCCCGCATTTTCCCGTTCGCATTTAAGGATTTACTAATGTATCCTAAAACAGCCGCCCCAAACAGAGTATTATGGGATGGAGATGAGAGCCGGTTCCCTGGCGCTGCAGAACCATGTGGCAGCTTTAATTGCCCACACATCAGCTGTTCCCTGCTCTATGTTCTCAGATCTATGTTGCCATGGTTTTCTGCCCTGCAAGTCTTCTTCTTCTTCTTCTGCTGCTGAAATATGACACACCAAGGCACGCACACACACACACACACAGAGAGACACACACACACACGCAGACACACACAGACAACACAGACAACACACTGCATACACACAAACACACTCACTCATAGGCACACACACACACACACACACACACATTACAGCGTCACACTCAACAGTCGAAAGCCACTACACTTTTTCTGATACATAGTGTACATTTTTATCAGACATTTTGCCATGCACCAAGCACATAAACACGCTAAGCCCACAACATGCACACGCGTGTGTGTGTGTGTGTGTGTGTGTGTGTGTGTGTGTGTGTGTGTGCCTTCCTATGTAACAGGAAATCAGGCATTGATGCACCTGTAACTCTGCATGGCCACGCCCCACGGGCCATGAATCACCACAGCAACAGATTAATGGAATTGAATTCCTTAAGCATGGCCGTGTGTAAGTGCCATAACATTCCTGTGTGTGTGTGTGTGTGTGCACGTGTGTGTATGTGCACACATTCATGTGCCTGCGTGTGCGTGTGTAAGTGTTTAAGTGTGTGTCTTCATGCACATCTCTGTGTGTACGTGCCTCTGTTTTCTGTGTGTGTGTTTGGTGTGTGTATGATTGATGCCCATCGTAATGGATGGGATGTTCATGTGAGACATACATCCATATCCTGCTCCTGAAGTCATATGTGTGTGTGTCATGTGTGTGCGTGCGTGCCCGTGTGGCCACATGTGCTGGTGTGATGTGGTAAGTGTCGTGTTTTGTGTTAGCTATAGGGACAAATTTTATCCATTAAAAACATGGGGAAGAGTCAAAGGGCAGTTCAGGCTCACACATCCATATATACACAGTTCTGTGTTTTCCCACAACTGAAAGAGGAATTAGATGTACTTTTGGTGTCACTGCCTGAGAGGCTGGCCAGTAGTGAGTCACGCTTATGTCATAGAATATATGTATTTGTATTGCGTCCATGTACATGTACATGCTACACACACCGACACAACACGGGCCAGGGAACCACTGGGTGAGTCACAGTTTGGCTCAGATCTTTAGCTTTTTCCAGAGCAAGAAACCCACCTGGTTGTCTCACAGTCTGAGATAATGAACAGGGAAGCAGACTTGAATCTCCCCAGAACACACAAATATATAATCAGGCAACGTAGCATGTGATGGTAATGTTTAGCGCGCTAAAACACACATTTACGCCTGAACGCTCTCCAAACACACAGAAACACACACCATCACAAAGGCATTAATTGGGCTGGCCCAGTGTCCTATCACTGAGCCTGGCTAGTGTCCAACACTGGTCTAGTGTCCTACCTAGGGCTAGTGTCCAACACCGGTCTAGTGTCCTACCTAGGGCTAGTGTCCTACACCGGTCTAGTGTCCTACCTAGGGCTAGTGTCCTACACTGGTCTCTACCAGGGCTAGAGTCTCCTGTCCAGGCGTGTGTCCAGGACCAGGAGTTTAACAGCATGGATGGACGAATGTGATGTGTTGTCAAGAAGAGAAACATTCATTGGCTGGAATTCTGGGTATTCTGCTCCCGGCGGTCCCGCCCACTCACCGTATGTCAGGGCTGTTGTTTTATGAGAGTGCTGGAGCGGCCCGGCTTCTCTGTTGATAGCCTCACACTGATCTGTGGCGCTCTGGGAGGGGAAGGGAGAAAGGAAGGGAGGAAGGAAGGAAAGGAAAGGAAAGGAAGGAAGAAACAAAGACCCGAAAGGAAGGAATGAAAGGAAGGGAAAGAAAGAACTAAAGAAGAAAGAAGGCACAAACGAGAACGCGAAAGAATGTACAAACGACAAAAAAAAGACAGACAGAAGGAAAGAAGGAATGAAGCAAAGGAATGGAACCAGGAAAGGAATTAGGGTGTTCTTTTTTTGTTGCTTTGTTCAGAAGAGAAGAAAAGAGAAGAGAAGAGAAGAGAAGAGAAGAAAAGAGAAGAGAAGAGAAGAGAAGAAAAGGGGAAAAACGGGGGAATAGCAGAACAGAGAGGAACAGAGAAGACAAGTGGAAAATATGAGAGAACACACAAATTGTATTTTTGCTTTGACGAAAACCAAGTACAATTGCATCACATCTTCCCATCCCAGAACGTCATGGTCCACAGGGTATCACATAACAGCTCACCAGCACCACCACAGCAGCCAGCCAGCCAGCCAGCCGTTCTGTCCGGGCATTAGGGACGGATCTGATGCAGCCCAGCACACACACATCTCCTTCCTTCAAAATGGCACTCAGAGAGAGAGAGAGAGACCCCGGCACAGGAGTTATAGGAGGGTAGAGAGAGAGAGAGAGAGAGAGAGAGAGAGAGAGAGAGAGAGAGAGAGAGAGAGAGAGAGAGAGAGAGAGGGTAGTTAGGGGTGTGTAACACGATCTGCCCCTCGTCTGCAACATGGGGCTCCATCATCATCCTAATCATCCTAATCGTCCTCATCATCCTCATCATCAGCATCCTCCTCCTCCTCGTCATGAACTTTGAACTTTAGTGTGCACGTTAACCACCGCATTGTTGTCCAGCTAACAACCTGTCAGCTGCTAGGAGCTGCTGGGAGCTGCTGGGAGCAATATATGGCTTCATTATAGCTCTGCACGCTCCGCCAGACCTTTCATTATATATTTTTTTCCGACACACTGTTGTTGAAGCGTTGGACACACACGCATACAACACATACACACACACACACACACACGCACTCACACTCGTGTGTGCGGTGAGGGAAACAGATACAGACCAAGCCCTTTTTCCAGCTCACGCCCCGGATGGAGCACCGTGGGGACATGAAAGAGAGAGAGAGAGAGAGAGAGAGAGAGAGAGAGAGAGAGAGAGAGAGAGAGACAGAGGCAGAGAAAACACAAATATTGATTTTTTTTCATCCACCTCACGCCAAATGTATCAGTCGCTCCTGCCCTCTGAGTCCCATACATCATTGATTATGTGTGTAGTGTGTGTGTGAGTGTGTGTGTGTGTGTGTGTGTGTGTGTGTGTGTGTGTGTAAATTCAATGCAATTACAATTGTCTTTATGCTAGTCTGCATTCTTGTGTGTGTGGGTGTGAGTCTGTCTCTCTGTCTGTCTGTGCGCACGTGCTAGTGTGTGTGTGTGTGTGTGTGTGCATGCTTGTGTGTGTGTGAATGCTTGCGTGGTGCGTGTGTGCGTGTGTGTGCGTGTGTGTGTGCATGTGTGTGTGTGCCAGACGTTGCACACCAACAGGAGGACCGTCTGTCCGATGGATTTTAATAAATTATACATGATGGAGTAGCGATGTCCTGTTTGCATGCCAACAGCCGTCTCCTGGTCCGTCTAACAGCATGATGCTCATCACTGCCTCTCAGTATACTGCATGTTAAATATCCACATCATGACATCATAACGTCAGACCGTCACATACATTTACACAAAGTTTACTCACACAAACATCACATAATCACATCACGCCATACCTGATCAGCCAGCCAGTCAAACAGTCAGACAGTCAGCCACTCAAACAGTCCGTCGGCCAGATAGTCATTCACTTAGCCAGCTAGTCATACAGTCTGTGATGCAGGTGTACAGTAAGTCTATCGTACAGCCAAACAGTCAAACAGTCAGTGAGTCAGCCAGCCAGTCAGTCAGTCAGTAGCCGGTCATACAATTAGTAATGCAGGCATACGATCAGTTAATCAGTCAATCACTCATTCATATAGCCAGCCAGTCAAACAGTCAGCCAGGCAGTCAGTCAGATTATCAGATTATCATTGTCTGTCAGTCAGCTAGCCAACCATTCATATAGTCAGTGATCCAGGCATACAGTCAGACAGTCAGTCAGTCAGTCAGTCAGTCAGTCAGTCAGTCAGTCAGTCAGTCAGTCAGTCAGCCAGTCATTCAGTCAGTCAGTCAGTCAGCTAGTCAGTCAGTCAGTCAGTCAGTCAGTCAGTCCAGTCAGTCAGTCAGGCATACAGTCAGTCAGTCAGTCAGTCAGTCAGCCAGTCAGTCAGTCAGTCAGTCAGTCATTCAGCCAGTGATCCAGGCATACAGTCAGTCAGCCAGTCAGTCAGCCAGCCAGTGATCCAGGCATACAGTCAGCCAGTCAGTCCTGCAGTGAGCCAGCCAGTGATCCAGGCATACAGTCAGTCAGCCAGTCAGTCAGCCAGCCAGTGCATCAGTCAGCTACAGTCAGTCAGCCTGTCAGTCAGCCAGCCAGTGATCCAGGCATACAGTCAGCCAGCCAGTCCTGCAGTGAGCCAGTCAGAGCCCCTCCCCTCAGGCCTCCATATTGCAGATGAAAGGCTCTCCTCTCCCCTGCAGCCCTGCAGGGTGACCACAGACCCCCCGCTCTCCCGGGACCCTGCCCATATGAAAGACGATCCCTTCACCTGAGACTCACATCACAGTGTGTGTGTGTGTGTGTGTGTGTGTGTGTGTGTCTTCCCCCCCCGACCCCCTACCTCCACCTCCATCCCACCCCATCCTATTTATCCAAGGGAGATACACAGCTGCGTGGCGGAAGGGTGCACGGTGTGTGTTTGGGGTTGTGTGTGTGTGTGTGTGTGTGTGTGTGTGTGTGTGTGTGTGTGTGTGTGTGTGTGTGTGTGTGTGTGTGTGTGTGTGTGTGTGTGTGTGTGTGTATTTGTGTTTATGAATGTGTGTGTGTTTATGTGGTTGTTGGGTGTGTTGTTTATGTTGTGTGTGTTTATGGTGATGTGAGTGTGTGTGTGTGTGTGTGTGTGTGTGTGTGATGTGTGTGTGTGTGTGTGTGTGTGTGTGTGTGTGATGTG
>PIJE02008574.1:5000-7500 GCA_002895965.2 Coryphaenoides rupestris
CATACGAAGCGTTTTCTGGGGCTCTGCTGTGAGCCGCTTGCAGGGGGATGGGGGCATGAATGCTAATGTGCTAACGTGTTATGGGTGCTAGCTCTAGGTGCCCACACCCCCTGTAAGTGAGAGAGGGAGGGAGTGAGGGAGGGAGGGAGGGAGGGAGGGTGTCCAGACCGCTGGAGAAAGCGAGAGAGGGAGTATTGATGTGAGAGGAGGAGAGCTTGCCAAAGTGGAGGCAGCGGCTACGACAGTGGGTGCAGTTGTGTTCATGCCTCCCCCATAACCCCCCCTGCCCTCCCCCCCCCACTCCCTCCCTTCCTCCCTCCCTTCCCCATCCATCCACCCGTGGGTGCGTTTGGGTACCACCGATGCCCGCTTCTGTGGTTCTTTTGTTCTCGTCGACTTCACTTCCAACCTCTCTTTTAGATTTTTTTTTGTAAGGATGCGGCGATGACACTTGTTCCCCTGCCAATTGTGAGGAGGCTCTTCAAGTGTTGATTGAGAGTTGTTTGGAGATAATAGTTATGGATTTATCAATGCAGAGTGTAATATGCTCTTTCTCTTTGTCCAAAACCACCCAGAATCCGGAGTTGCTGTCTTTTGTACATACTATCATGGTTGGTTTGCATTAGATTTTGATTAGGATCGCGCCAAATGCACAGAATTGTTTGTTTGATTCTCAAGTGTTGGACTGATTTTGATTAATCCTGCATCCTGTATCCTCTGCTCTTGTTCGCATTGGATTATTAAGAGAAAGGAGGCGAGAGGCGGGGGGGGGGTCTTTGTAGTGGCACAGCCAACGCCTGCGAGCTCTGAGGTTTCCGTCGCGCCGCGAGAGAGATGCACGCTCACAGAATCAACGGCGCCTTCTGGATCCTTCTTTGTCTTGGAAGTCTCGCAGGACGAGCTGTTGCATGTGGTGGCGGCGTCATGCATGCAGTTCTGGTGCTGCTCCACAACTCTACTATAACATCTAACTATCAAATCTATCGATTTGGATGGTATTGAGACCAGACAATATCACTGTAGCTTAAGGTTATAAACGGCTCTGTCCATGCTTGTCCAATCTTCTTTATTTGTTTCTTTAGTTTTCTTTCCTGCTCTTTTCTTCTTTCTATCCATAGGCCATCCCATTATTTTAGTCAGTCAGTAAGTAAGTAAGTCAGGAAGTAAACCATTTTTATAAAGGATCTTTTCACAGACATAATGCTCATCAAAAGTGCTACTACAAGGCGAACAAGGGTGTAAACCGGAAACACAATAATCGTCTAAAACACACATCATTCACAATAAAAGTGATGTTTAAAATACCCAGTAATGCACAACATGGCTGACCTGGTAAACAGGTCAAATTTCAGCTCCAAAAATCATCACAAGAGTCATCCTTGAACGATCGTCCATCCATCTGTCATCCATATCTCCAGACTATCGACCGCCCCTTCTGGTGTGATCCATCCATCCATCATCCATACCATCCATCCATCCGTCATCTGTGCGTCTGTCCGTTCCTCACTTCTCTCACAGGGTTAATGTCTCATAATGCCCGCAATCTGCAGTGGTGTGAAGATGCTATGGCCGGCGGGTGGCCACTCTTTATACGCTCTGTTGATTACAGTGCAGCTAATACACCCCCCCTCAAAGCAGCTTTTAAAGTTGGGCGCAGGTTCCCAAGGGGGGGGGGTCGGGGGGTCCGGGGTCGGGGGGGAGGGGGCGCTGTAAAGTCACAGCCTGGCGGGTGTCCAGATCATGATGCAATCATAGGGATTTGTAGGAGTAACCGGATTGGTTATTTTTACGGAACTCAGTGGTCGGCTTACCTCCGAGGTTGGATATGAAAAGCTTAAGGTATGATGCTTGAAATGAATTGGGCTGTTTGTGGCCAGCACATGAAAAGGTGTGTGTGTGCTGTGTGTGCTGGGTGGGGGGGTACACGTTTTGTGCGAATGCGATCAATATCCTGACCTCATCAATATTGATTATGTCTTTCTAGCCTGTTTTGGGTTACCGCTCAATGTAGTTTTGGATTGACACGCTAAGCTACATACATGCACGCAAACACAAATGCATACATACTCACCCTTTGAGGCCATGCCATCAAAAACATAGTTTTGTGTTCCTCCATTCATTTGGTGGGCAGGATAGTCTAGTGGTGGTAGTGTTTGAAGGTCTAAGGTCTAACCGATGGTTGTTCACAGAACCATCTGGGAAGTCGTCATTGGAAACTCTTTGGAAAAAGGGCGGGCACTTAAAAAAAAAATCCTTGGCAGGTGATTGGATGAACCATCTGTCTATCGCCATTGTTTCCGAACAAAGAGTTGTCGGTCGCTGTCGTCACTCTTAAACCACACCCCATAGCTGCCAGTAGGACGTTGATTGGTCGAATCACTGTGTGGTCGGAACCACTGATTGGTCGGAAACCACTGGTGGTTCGGACACAAACGGAAAGCTTGAAGCCTGACCGATCTTAAGAGAGAAACAGAATGGGCGAGATGCCTAACCCCTGACA
>PIJE02008575.1:0-10118 GCA_002895965.2 Coryphaenoides rupestris
CCAAATATGCAAAATAGAAAAGTATTTATTTACAGAAAGGCAACACAGGGATCAAAGAGGACGATCAGTGGCACCAAATACAAAAAAAAAACATAACCCCACCCCCATTGACAGGTGCGAAGCACCCCAAAGTACAGCGGGTGGTGCTCACTCTAAACTGATGTTTTAACAAAAGGTAAATCTACGTGGGTGTGATATGTAGACGAGGGTTGCTAAAAATTCACGAATCTGAACCTTTTTAAATCCCGGGATTATAGAGCCCCTTCCCGGGAAATCCCGGGATTCCCGTAGAAACCGGAAGTGCCTTTTAATACTAATTTAATGCTAGGCCTATATAAATAAATGCAACAGAACAACGCTATTTTATCGAATACAAATGTTTTATTTCTATGAAGAACATGCAGCAATTCTGTTGAAATTCTCATGAAGAAAAAAACCTAAACTATCTTCGTTACATTCTGTAGCGGCCAGGGGGGGGCGGGGCCACCACATGGCCGCGCAGATGACGTGGGGGGCCGGAGGGATTATGAGGAATGTTATGTATGGGAAATGTATTATGGGAAAGCACATGGGCGTAGAATGTAGTGGGAACGCTGGGGATGCTGGGGACATGTCCCCACCAATATCCAGCGATATCCACCCCCCCCTCCCGGATCAGAACCGCGGATTAACGGAGCACCCCCCCCATCAGAACCGCAAATTAACGGATTAATGTCCAAAACAACAATCCGTCTCCTTGGTAAAGCACAATAAAAGGTAGACTCTGGGTGGTGTCTGGGCCACAGAGCAACAATACAACTACACTCCGCGTCTCGTCTCTTCAGCTCCTCCGTGGCGTTCGCGACAATTTGTTACATCCGCGCAAGTGATTATTTTTAGACCTTCTACAGGTAGTTCGTATGCCTGCCTATCTAAACAAGAAAATAATCATATTTGCACAATATATTGAGTATGTATTATTAGTTTAGGCTACTATTAATACAACATAGTTATAAAAAGTTAACAAATACCCCCTCCAAAAAATAAACCCCCAAAAAAACCGGGACCCGTTGCTAATTCCCGGTACTAAAGGGACTGAAGATTTCCCGGGAATCCCGGGATTCCGGGATCCCGGCGAGCAACCCTAATGTAGACCCAGGGTATCTTACCTATCCTCGTTTGTCCCTGTGCGCAAAACCAGAGAACTAATAAAAGACAAAACAAAAAGTAGGCTGCTAACAACTAAAGTAAATGGTTAACAAAATGTACTACACAGTGGAAACTTCATAATTAAAGATAAATCAAGAAACAAACAAAACCAACCAGAGCTCTGCCACAGCTCAACCCAAGCCCCTTGGGTTGACAAAAATAACTATTTAAAGGGTGGGGAATGGCTGATGGGGGATCTGGAACAGGTGGTGATTGATTGATGACTGGAACCAGGTGCGCACATCTGAGAAGTAGGAGAATGAAAACAGCAGGAGGAGACAGAACAACAACACAAACCAACAACACAAAACAGAACCAAAAAGACATGAAGGCCTACAACATGTATACATACAAAACACCGTACGTAGCACTCCCCCCATAAAGAGACGATACCTCCAACCATCCCCTCAACACCAAAACCAATAAACCCCCAGTAACCCCTTACCAACGAGTTACACACGAGAAGGAGCGTATAATACATTCTGTGCCTTTTTTGCAGCGGATCACCAGGTTATAACCCTGAATAATCAGAGACCAACGCATTAGTCGGGAGTGAGGAGTGAGATAGAGAGAGAGAGAGAGAGAGAGAGAGAGAGAACCAAGACAGAGAGAGAGTGAACGCAGAACTAGTGAGTGATGGAAGACAAAGGAAGGAGAGAGGATAAACGATAGCACGCACACGACGGTAGCGACAGGAGGGGCGAGGACATGCAGCGCCGGTGCTTGGTAGAACAACCCTCCGCTACTGTCACTCTCCTTGGGAAATAAACACTACAACCTTAAGGCCTACTGGTATCTCTAAGTGATCCATTTCAACTATACTCTCTTTATGCCCTACCTCCCCTGCTGGAATATGGTATGAATAGGGCGCGTTTGAGTTATACATGAGCAATTTATCATAACTTCCTTCCGAGAAAAAGTAGCCCCATGACCAGTGAAATTTAGAGAAGAGCCAAGTGAATCTTCTCCATTTAAGGAGTGTTTTCCAGGAAGTGAATGGGAGGGTTGTTCTGCATGACCGCTGCATGCCCCGCCCCCTCTCTCTCTTTCTCTCTCTCTCTCTCTCTCTCTCTTTCTCTCTTTCTATCTCACTCTCTCTTCTCTTTGCTTTCTCTCATTCTGTTTCTTGAATCTGTCTCTGTCTCTCTTTTTCTCCCTCTCTCTCTCCCCCTGTCTCTCTCTCTCTCCTCTCTCCTCTCTCTCTCTCTCTCTCTCTCCCTCTCTCCCTCTCTCCATCGCTCAGCATTGTGTTAAGTCGGTTCCTCTTAATCATCCGTCCCTCCAAATCTCGTGGATATTTTAGAACCATCCCGACCTGTTCCTTCATCTGTATTCATGCATCTGTGAGACTAGCTAGCTATCCGTACAGCTAGCTAGCTATCCATGCAGCTAGCTATCATCTTTTCTCCCCATCACCTTGACCAGCACCTACACTCACCAGCAGGCAGATGATGGGTCATACGAAGGAGCGGTTAGCAGGTAGATGTTATCTAGGAGCAGTTAGCTAGGAGCAGGTGGCTGCTAGCTGTTAGCAGGAAGCCAACAGCAGGTGGCAGATAGCAGTAAGCTGTGAACTGGGAGCATTTATTTGGTTCCTGGTTTTGTGTGACTGCACCCTCACTTGCTCAACCTGTTGCCTTATGTTGCGTCCTTCTACTCTGAGCCACCAGGGAGCGTAACAGTCGCCAATGCTCCAATGCTCAAGTGTTGCACATACATTGGTCTGTAGGGAGGGCTCTGTCCATGTAGATAAGTAGGAAACTCGGAAGTCTCTATGCCCCCTCACATGACAAGATAACACCGGATTTATGTTGTGGACCTAGAGAGCTTTCCTATGGCCTTGTAGATATCTATCGCAGCCTGCCATGTCTGGGTGGGAAAATGACTAGAACGTATGAAGTCCTTTGGCTCCTTCGCTCTCAGACCCCACTGTTCGTGTGTCTGACTGAGAATAACCCATCAGCGCTGATTATATGTATCTGATATTTAATAAATGTTTGTCTCCTATACTGGTCTAAAATCCACTGACTGAGTTGTTTCTTATCAGTGAATAGATTTCCACCACAACACTGCATCTCCAGATAGCTGCTGGAATGTTATGAGTAATTTCATAGTTTGTACTGAAATATTGCCTGCTCCTTTAACCATGTCCATAACTGTTTTTGGCCATAATATATATTTTAATAGCAAAATGATGCGAAGTCCACACAATTCAGATGTGCGTACTTTGCATCTGAATTGTATATTTTTGTCATCTTGTCATACAGTTGCTTTCAAGGTGCAATGTTTGCACACAAACGTGTTTCCCCTTTACGATTTGAAAATATTTTAGAAACGCAAAAAAAAGTTGCACACATGTAAACCATTTCCATGATTTGCCATTACACACGTTATGTACTCACGCATTTGGTTAATACTTTTCATTCTAGGAGCACATTAGAGCACAAATATGCGAGTCCGTTTCTTTAGAGTTGATTTTGTCGAGAATATATTTTCACAACGTCCCATTGAGGTTAGCCTCGACTTCAACGAGATATGACAAGAAACGTTTATAGTCCTGAATTTGTAAAAGTATCAAAGTACAAAAGAAGGAAGAAGTCTATATCTCTCTCTCTCTCTCGCTTCACAAAGAGCGGGAACACATGTCAGTTGGTTGTGTGTGTTCTTCTGGTGGTAAAATATTTTCCGAAGCTAAAGCACCAAAGTGACATCTCCATCACTGAAAGTAGTTGAGCGAAAATATTATGAGAAGCCCAAGAGAAAAGAGAGAGAGAGAGAGAGAGAGAGAGAGAGAGAGAGAGAGAGAGAGAGAGAGAGAGAGAGGAGAGAGAGAGAGAGAGGGGAGAGAGAGAGGGCGGAGAGAGAGACGGACAGCTTTGACACTCTGGAGCACTTAGACAATTACTAAGAGTTTCTGCCAGTCACCACATCTGACACAACACAAACATGGCCGGGGGATAATTTTACACTACACTGCCGGGCACGGGTCACTTTAAAGTGTCGCCGTGGAAAACCTGCTACAGCTATATCCTTTCAAGGCCAATCTTCCAAATTGGCCCCCACAAGCTAACTGGGCCAGGCCTCACTCTGACTCCCTATCTCTCTCACACGCCCATGCTCTGTCTCTCTCTCTCTCTCTCTCTCTCTCTCTCTCTCTCTCCCTCCCTCTCTCTCTCTTCCACATGTGATGGATGCAGTAGTGGATTTGTGTGTGTGTGTGTCTGTGTGTGAGTATATATATGATATGATATGCTGGATAAAAGCGTCTGCCAAATGCCCTAAATGTAAATGTAAATGAATGTGAAACGGCGGGGGGGTGGAGTTGTGGAGGGGGTGGGGGGTGGGGGGTTGGCCGGGGGTCGGTAGGAACTCTTTGAAGTGCAGCTGTCAGTCATCTTGTTTTCAGAGTGGGAACCGAGAGAGTGAAATGGGCTACAGGTGTAGGACCGGCGCCGAGATGGACCCCATTGGGTCAAAGTTGTGTTGGAGAGGGAGGAGACGGCGGTGGTGGGTGTGGTGGTGGTGGTGGTGGTGATGATGGAGGTGGTGGAGGTGGTGGTGGAGGTGGTGGAGTTGGAGATGGTGGTGGTAGTGGTGGAGGTGGTGGTGGAGATGGTGATGCTGTTGATGGTGGTGGACATAGTGGTGGTGGTGGTTTGGTGGAGGTGATGGTGATGGAGGTGGTGATTTTCAGCTTCATAAACTTATTTAATGAAAAGATGGTGCAGTTTGAACCTGTCAGCTTGTCATGCTCACCCCCCCGGGACCAGGACCAACAATTAACGGAAATTTGTCAGGCTCACCATCCCCCCCCTATCTCGAGAGACGCTGACTCGGTGCCCAACGCGCGCCTCACGGTAGCACAAATGCGCATCCATTTCGCATATTGCGCAAAATGCGGCCCATCGAACAGC
Source organism: Coryphaenoides rupestris (assembly GCA_002895965.2). NCBI lineage: Eukaryota > Metazoa > Chordata > Actinopteri > Gadiformes > Macrouridae > Coryphaenoides > Coryphaenoides rupestris. The sequence goes on from PIJE02008575.1 coordinate 5,103, forward strand.
GCGTGTTCTGCGTTTAGGGAGGGGCGGCCCGAGTGTGAATAGACGGCACTCCGCTGCATAAAAAATCCCCTTCAAAATAAAAGCACAGGATTTTTTTCTTACATTTGAAAACGGGTAAGTGGGTCGCGACCCACCAGTTGAGAATCACTGGTCTAGGGGATAAGCACAATTAACAATAATAACAATTGTGCATTTTATGAGAAAAGCATGGCATTTCTAACATAGTTAGTGCCAGTGTTGTAATGTAACGAAGTACAAATACTTCGTTACTGTACTTCAGTAGAATTTTCACGTATCTGTACTTTACTTCGTTATTTATATTTCTGGCAACTTTCACTTTTACTCCACTACATTTCCGAAATAAAATGTATACTTTTACTCCGATACATTTCTCCTAAGCATCTTCGTTACTCGTTCCTACAAAATAAAATCATTAGAAATGTGTTAAGACTGCAAGTTTGGCGAATAACGCACAAAACCCACCAGACACGCAAAGCGCACGCGTACTGCTGCGGGCGCACGCGCTTTACTTCCGCTCCCATGGTAACGCATGGCGCGGTTCACACTGCGTCCCTGTGCGCAATCTCATAGAAATACATTGTATATGCACAATATCTGCATCATATTCAGTTAAATTAAGTTAAATCAAGTCATACATTTTGCATACAACCAAAACAATATTCTAATAATAATAATAATAATTATTATATTATTATTAACATTCTATATAGTTTAGATATTTGTTTTAATCACACTAAAGTGTGATCATAGCATCAATATCAATCAATTCCCGCGTCTGGTAACATGGGAGTGGAAGTAAGCGCAGCAGTGCGCAGCAGTACGCGTGCGCTGCGCGTCTGGTGGGTTCAGTCCGCGCGCACGAAAGCGTCCGTCCGCGTCTGGTGGGTTTCGTGCGTAAGAAGTCCCGCATGTCCCGGATGTCAGTAGAATCAACGACTGATGGCACTTTTTTTTTTACTTGTACTTTTACTTTTACTTCCAATACTTAAGTACATTTAATATCAGAAAATTACTTTTGATACTTAAGTACAATAAATATCAGATACTTTAAGACTTTTACTCAAGTACATTTCTAAAAGGTGACTTTAACTTCTACCAAAGTCATTTTCTGAAGAAGATCTTTATTAATCCACACACGTAGTGGTCACACAACACACAGCGGAAGTGGCGGCCGCCAAACACACGATGCAGGGAGGGTGGCCCGTGGAAATGTCCTCTGCATTTAACCCATCCTGCTGCCCCTCCAGGGGCAGCCAGGAGCAGTGGGCAGCCATTGGCGCCCGGGGACCAACAGCTCCAGGTTTTACGTCCACATCTTGGTCAGGGATGTGGACAGGAGAGGTGATCGTCATATGTTTTTAATTGGGGTTCTTTCACTCTGTAAGGAGACCCCGCGGAGCACGGGGAGAACATGCAAACTCCACACAGAAAGGCCGGGAGATCACCAACCTGGGCACCCCAGAATCAATAGCGCCCCAGGCGGGAATCGATCCCAGGACCTTCTTGCTGTGAGGCAGCAGTGCAAGCACTGTTTCAAGTTTCAAGTTTCAAGTATTTTTATTGTAACTTCACAATTTACACGTGAGTATAAACAGTGAGTTAAAAACTTTTTGTGCAAAACGCCCGACAGCCGACAGTAATTATAAAGAATACAAAATAGAGTAAAACTACAAAATAGAAATATAACTATAAATAGAATTCTATATAAAATACGTAAATGAAATCTAAAATGAAATGGAATATACAGTAAAATATCCATACACATATAAATCGATGTACTAAAATATACATTGTTATATGCTGTATGCTGACATTCACAGAATGTCACGGGATACCTTCCCAGACAGTCGACACAACACTAGCACCAGCAGTTGGCACCAGGACTAGCACTAACACCAGCACCAGCACTAGCAGTAACACTAGCACCAGGACCAGCACTAGCACCAACACTTAGCACTAGCATTTAGACATTGATGCCGAACTTGTTCAGCAGCCTGATGGCCTGACTGTGGAAGCTGTCTCTGAATCTGCTCGTGTGGCATTTGATACTGCGGTATCGCCTGCCTGACGGTAGAAGTGTATACAGTTCGTGGCTGGGGTGGTTATTGTCTTTAATAATCCGTTTGGCCTTGGCCACGCACCGCCTGGTGTATATATCCAGGAGGGAGGGAAGCTCACCTCCAACGATGTACTGGGCCGTCCGCACCACCCTCTGTAGTGTTTTACGCTCCAGTGCGGTGCAGTTCCCGTACCAGACGGTGATGCATCCTGTGAGAACACTCTCGATGGTACAGGAGTAGAATATTCTGAGGATGCGAGGGCACATGTTGAATTTCCTCAGTCGCCTGAGGAATACAGGCGTTGTTGGGCCTTTTTCACCACTGTGTGTGGTGGCGTGGTCCATGTGAGGTCCTCGGAGATGTGCACGCCGAGAACTTGAAGCTGCTGACCCTCTCTACAAGGCTAGCACCGTCGATGTGAGATGGGGCATGTGCTCTCCTCTCCGCTTGTCCTGTAGTCCCACGATCAGTCTCTTTGGTCTTTTTGACGTTTGAGGGGCGGAGAGAAATTTTGTTGTTTTCCTTGGGCACCACTGTGCTAAGTGATCCAAACCTCCTCCCTGTAGGCTGTCTTCATCGTCTGTCGGCGATCAAGACCCAACCTGTCGTGTCGTCAAGGCAAAACTTGATGAAGACGTTGGAGCTGTGCATAGCCATGCAGTCGTGCGTGTTACAGGTTAGTAGGAAGGAGAGGCTTCAACACGCTTATCTCTCTGAGGGCTCCAGTGTTGAGGTCAGCGCTCTTGAGGTGGTGCTGCCCATCCTCCAAACCACCTGGCGGTTCCCGTATCGAGGAGGTCCAGTATCCAGCTGCACTATTGTCGCGGTGCAGGCCTAGCTCCTGAGCTTGGTGTCGAGCTTGGCAGGGAACTATCGTGTTGAACGCTGAGTTGAAGTCCACAAACAGCATTCTCACACAACAGTTCTTCCCCTCCAGGTGAGAGAGGGCGGTGTGAAGTGCCATGGCAATGGCGTCGTCGGTGGATCTGTTTTGACGGTACGCAAATTGCCATGGGTCCAGCGTGGCAGGCAACATGGAACAAATTAAGTCCTTGACCAGCCTCTCGAAGCATTTACTGACAATCGAGGTGAGGGCTACGGGTCTCCAGTCATTCAGGCAGGTTACCTTGGGGTGTTTAGGGACAGGCACGATGATGGACATCTCAACAGCCTGGGACAGGGACAGGTTGAAGATGTCTGCGAAGACTCCTGCCAACTGGTCTGCGCATGCTCTGAGGACGCGCCCCGGGATGTGGTCTGGGCCCGCCGCCTTCCGATGTCCACCCGCTTGAAGGCTCTGCGCACGTCAGCCTCTGAGATGTTCAGCAGGCTGGCCTCCTCAGGCAGCGCTGACTTCGGCGGGCTGCCGTTCACGTCGAACCGAGCAAAGAAGGTGTTTAGCTCGCCAGGGAGGGAGGTAGAGGAGTTCTCTACACCGCTGGTTCTCCCTCTGAAGTCCGTGATTGTCTGCAGCCCCTTCCACACACCCCTCACGTCGTGGCTCTTGAATTTGTCCTCCACCCTGTTCTTATACTCCCGCTTGGCAGAGCCGATGGTCTTGCGGAGGTCGTAGCGGGCTCTCGTATATTCCACCATATTCCCAGAGTCAAAGGCGGCGTTACGCGTGCGGAGTGCGGCGGGCGAACATCGCCATTAATCCATGGTTTCTGGTTGGGATAAATCCGAACCGACTTAGTAGGAACAACGTCATCTATGCATTCTTGATGAACCCGGTGACTGGAGGACGCGTACTCATGATGTTATTGTCCGACGCAACCCGGAACATACACCAATCCGCGTCACCAAAGCAATCCTGCAGCATAGACTCCGATTGGTCCGACCAGCATTGGACCTCCTTCACAGCGATTGGTTGCTGCTTCAGTCTCTGCCTGTAGGCGGGGAGTAGTTGGATCGAGCGGTGATCTGATTTGCCGAACGGTGGGCGGAGGGAGGGACTTGTAGCCGTCCCGGAAGGGGGTGTAGCAGTGATCCAGGATTCGTTCGCCCCGTGTGTTGCTTGTGATGTGTTGGTTAGAACTTCGGGAGACTTTCTTCAAGTTCGCCTTATTGAAGTCCCCCGCCACGATGAAAGCAGCCTCCGGGTGAGCCGACTCCTGTTCGCTGATAGCCCCATAAGTTCCTTCAGCGCTATGTCCGTGTTGGCTTGAGGGGGAATGTACACAGCAGTCACGGTTACTGCTGTTAAACTCCGCGGGTAGCCAGAAATGGTCGGCACATAAGCATCAGTACTCCAGGTCCGGGAACAGAAAGACTTGAGGGTCTGCACATGACTTGGTTGCACCAAGATTCTATTTATCATGAGACATACCCCCCCTCCACGATCTTTACCGGAGAGAGCCTTTGTTCTGTCCGCGCGGTGGACGGAAAATCCTGTCGGCTCGATGGCTGAGTCGGCAACCCCCTCCGACATCCATGTCTCCGTCAGGCAGATGATCAGTTTTCCTTTGTTTCCCGGTGGAATTGGATACGAGCCTTAGCTCGCATAACTTTATTGTCCAGAGACTTACATTAGCCAGCAGAAATGTGGGTAGTGGAGGACGATTGGCACGATGTCTCAGCCTGACCAGACCGCGCGGCTCGCTTCCCTCTCCTCCGGCGCCCGCCGCGGGTGATCGGCGCCTAAAATTGGACGAGCATAATCCAGCCGCGACTTCGGCGGGACGTCTGAGTCGAAAGACTGAAAAACTCCGGGTAGGCGGTCGTGCGATGTCGTTCTAATCTCCAGTAAGGTTACAACTGTCGTAATGGAACTTGCTGCAACTTCTGTGCAATAGATAGTCCACAATTAAAAGATAATAAATAAGCAAAAACCTCGTCGGCATACGAGAGCTCGCAACACAGCAGCCATCACGTACGGCGCCATCTTACTTGTACTTACCAAATCAAGTCATTTATAAGTGGTTAGATGCTCCTC
>PIJE02008576.1:0-2500 GCA_002895965.2 Coryphaenoides rupestris
CAAGCTGGTGTGTTGCATACTGTTTTCCCTCACTGACTGCCGTGGAGTGATATGGGTTATTGATCCCGGAGGGAGCTATAGAGTAGGCTACTTCGGCCCCGGAGGAAAAGTCTCCCCTGCGTTCCTCGACTACGGTGGAGGAATTGAGAGCACGGAAAGTTCAACACAGGGGTGCACTGGGAGAGACTGGACATGGTTGCGTTGCGTCCGCCGCGCTTGTATAAAACAATTGTTTGATAAAAGTAGAAGTACTGATTCAACTTTTTACTCAAATAAAAGTAACACACAAAAAAAAGTATAACCTCTGAAATGTACTTACAATAAAAAATAATAAGTAACTGTTGTGCAAAGCTAACGGAACCTCATGTCATATTAATATAAATATAATAGTAAAAGGGAATAGGAACTTTATTTCTATTTCTATTACTGTCTTTCTGAATGTATTCAGAATGAACAACAAAAACAAAGTGGATAGAAAAAACAAGTCTATTTGCTGTCACAAATCATACAAATGATACTGGTGGAAATCAGTCTTGGGCCATTACAAGGGGTAAAGTCTATACATAAAACTAGATTAAATATAAACATAACATTTACTTAAACAATATTTACAATAATAATTATATATATATATATATATGTCCATCCTAAATCTAAATATCCAAATAACACCAATCACCAAGTTGAATAAATAAATAAATACATAGAACAATATGCAGAACACTATTGCCCACTTTGAATCGATTATTCACCTCAAATGCATTAAAACGAAAGTAACGAGTCTGTTTGGAAAATTTAATAAGTGGAAAGTACAGATATTTGTGTTAAAATGTAGGGAGTAAAAGTCGTCAGAAAAATGTATACTTAAGTACAGATGCATGAAAATCTACTTAAGTACAGTAACGAAGTATTTGTACTTTTGTTACTTCGCACCTCTGTACATATGCCATATTCCCCATGCTGTATTTAAATATTCTGGATACATATGCTTCTGATTCTATTATCTTAAGTATATTTCTGCTATTACAAGCCATATGCCAAATTTCTGCTACTGCTGCCCTCACTTGCGTATCTGCCCTTAATTATTTGTATAGCCCTCCTCGGCCCCCATGCAGTAGTATTATAGATGTTTCTAGAGAATGTCTCCCTCTGCTGTCGGGGAAGGTGCAGTACAACAACAATGCTAAAGAAAAAGAAGAAAAATTAAAATGTAAAGAATAGAAAATACATCTTTGTATTTGAGATAGTTGGCAACTTTCTACACACTGGTGTAGTTAGAACATTAAATATGGGTCTATTGGACTAAGGTATGGCAGTGCACCAGCATAGACAAAACTAGTAAAGTAAATATACAGTATATTGACCATTCTGTTGCTATGACAGACATAAATAAAATGCACCTAACATTTAAGTTACAGGAACAGGAAGTTACTTTCGCCTGCTACTGACGATCCATGAAAAGGGTATATGGCAAAGGAAGTAATGTACCTATGTGGTACATTGAATAAACATAGGCCTCTTTGACGATGTAGCCCCATAACATCTCAGCTAACAGCTGAATCAATGTGATGCATAAAATCAGCCCCCCCCCAGTGAAATATAACAAAACATGTCGCTTATGATGACGACTGGCTGTCTGACACCCCGCGGAGAGTGACGGCCGGCATTCATTTCTCATTCCCCTCTCCTGGGTGTCCTGTCCTCAGCTCCCTGCCACCCACTCCTCTCCCCAACGCCATCTGTCATGTGGACGGACCTGCAGCAGAGAGGAGCACCCCCTACACAGCCAGCATGGAGACACACACACACACACACACACACACACACACACACACACACACACACACACACACACACACAGACTGGCAGACACACACACACACACACACACAACACACACACACACACACACACACACACACACACATACATAGACTGGCAGACACCACACACACACACACACACACATACATAGACTGGCAGACACACACACACACACACACATAGACAGACAGACAGACGCACACACACGCATAGACTGGCAGACACACACACACACACACACATACACATACACAGATTCAGATTGGTAGACAAAAATGCAGACAGACAGACACACACACACAGAGACACACACACATAAACTTGGAGACAGATCGATATAAATATATAGGTATAGATATAGAGATATAGAAATTATATATATATATAGATACTGTATGTAGATAAATAGATACATAGATTCTTATTTTTTTTCAAATGTATTCAAATTGATTCACAAATATTAATTAACTTGCTGTTATAAATATATCAGAAAGGACGATAGCATGTGGCCGTGCTGAAGACATAATGTGGACAAAACACATCTTCCCTCGCTATCAATTACCGGGTCCACTTTGTTCTGGTGGGCCTCATAGCTCATGCTACCCGCTGGCCGGCCAAGCAGTGCCAATCTGTGCGGTGGCACGGTCCGCGCCACGCCAACACAAGGTCCCCTGAT
>PIJE02008578.1:5000-10111 GCA_002895965.2 Coryphaenoides rupestris
CGCAGGGCAGCCCAGCCACCCACCACGCCGCCGCCGCCGCCGCCGCGTCTCCTAAACCGAGCAGCAGGCCAGGCGGTGCTCCACAACATGGGTCCCTCCGTCTGACTGACTGACTGACTGGGTTGACTGACTGACTGGCTCACTGGCTGGCTGACTGGCTATGCTGGCCCTGACGGCTCGGCACCTACGACACTGGAACACGCCCCAGGGCACACCACACAGCCACATCACCCGCATGGTGTGAGGTTGCACTATATTGAAGGATTATTTCAGTTATTTGAAGGCTCTTTAGCGATTCCTAGGAACTATCTGGATGCATTTGTTATCATCCGCGGGAGCACCGTTGTTGAAGGTGTGTGCGTGTGTGTGAGATGTACGTGTATGAGTATTGGAGGAGAGGAGGAGAGGAGGAGGAGAGAAGAGGAGAGAGGAGGAGAGAGGAGGAGAGAGAGGGAGGAGGAGAGAGGAGAGAGGAGATGAGAGAGAGGAGATAGGAGGGAGAAGGAGATGAGAGAGAGAAGAGATGGAATAGAGATACATTAAGAACGGATTAGTGAATGAACGGATTAGTGTCATCGTGTTACACGGAGGGATCACTGATACCATCAATACTGAGAACAACACATAACTGCTGAGTCAGTACACAGACGGGTCATTAAGGAGCAGGTAGGGGTTAGACGGTACAGAGACAGGTCATTAAGGAGCAGGTAGGGGTTAGACAGTACAGAGACAGGTCATTAAGGAGCAGGTAGGGGTTAGACAGTACAGAGACAGGTCATTAAGGAGCAGGTAGGGGTTAGACAGTACAGAGACAGGTCATTAAGGAGCAGGTAGGGGTTAGACAGTACAGAGAAAGGTCATTAAGGAGCAGGTAGGGGTTAGACAGTACAGAGACAGGTCACTGAGGAGCAGGTCGGGGTTAGACGGTGAATACAGAGACAGGTCATTGAGGAGCAGGTAGGGGTTAGACAGTACAGAGACAGGTCATTAAGGAGCAGGTAGGGGTTAGACAGTACAGAGACAGGTCATTAAGGAGCAGGTAGGGGTTAGACAGTACAGAGACAGGTCATTAAGGAGCAGGTAGGGGTTAGACAGTACAGAGACGGGTCATTAAGGAGCAGGTAGGGGTTAGACAGTACAGAGACAGGTCATTAAGGAGCAGGTAGGGGTTAGACGGTACAGAGACAGGTCATTAAGGAGCAGGTAGGGGTTAGACGGTACAGAGACAGGTCATTAAGGAGCAGGTAGGGGTTAGACGGTACAGAGACGGGTCATTAAGGAGCAGGTAGGGGTTAGACGGTACAGAGACGGGTCATTAAGGAGCAGGTAGGGGTTAGACGGTACAGAGACGGGTCATTAAGGAGCAGGTAGGGGTTAGACAGTACAGAGACAGGTCATTAAGGAGCAGGTAGGGGTTAGACAGTACAGAGACAGGTCATTAAGGTGGAGGTCGGGGTTAGACAGTGTGTGTGAGTACAGTTACTCAGGATATGTTTAGTTCTCTGGATCGACTCCACCACCCAGACGGAGTTCAGGTGTTCACTGAGCTGGGAGGCTCACAGGTGTCTCACCCCACTCACCTGTCTTCAAGTTCAAGTTCAAGTATTTTATTGTAACTTCACAGTTTACACGTGAGTATAAGCAGTGAGTTAAAAACTTTTTGTGCAAAACGCCCGACAGCCGACAGTAATTATAAAGAATACAAAATAGAAATAGAACTATACAAAATAGAAATAGAACTATAAATAGAATTCTATATAAAATACGTAAATGAAATCTAAAATGAAATGGAATATACAGTAAAAATATCCATACACATATAAATCGATGTACTAAAATATACATTGTGTCAGACCACGAATGCTCCCATCAGCCGTGGAGAGATCAAGGCTGTGACCCGGGAGGGAGGTAAGGTTATACAATCATTCACTAATCATTAGCTCAGTCCACACAGAGCATGTATACCTACAAGAGCGCATGGTATGACACACACACATGCACACACACACACACACACACACACACACACACACACACACACACACATTGCATGAACAACTTTCTGGAAAAGGCTTTTGAAGAATAATTGAAATATCTTTAATATTCATTTAAAATATAAATATAAAAACACACAAACTCTTGATTCATTTGGACTGGAATGTCCTGAAATAACAACCCTAGAAAGCGCTGAAGCTGTTGTGAGGGTCTGAGGGTCTGAGGGTCTGGCCTTGAGGGTCTGAGGGGCCTTGAGGGTCTGAGGGGCCTGTGAGGGTCTGAGGGGCCTGTGAGGACCAGGATGTGAGGGTCTGAGGGTCTGGCCTTGAGGGTCTGAGGGCCTTGAGGGTCTGAGGGGCCTGTGAGGACCAGGATGTGAGGGTCTGAGGGTCTGGCCTTGAGGGTCTGAGGGGCCTTGAGGGTCTGAGGGGCCTGTGAGGACCAGGATGTGAGGGTCTGAGGGTCTGGCCTTGAGGGTCTGAGGGGCCTGTGAGGGTCTGAGCGGCCTGTGAGGACCAGGATGTGAGGGTCTGAGGGTCTGGCCTTGAGGGTCTGAGGGCCTTGAGGGTCTGAGGGGCCTGTGAGGACCAGGATGTGAGGGTCTGAGGGTCTGGCCTTGAGGGTCTGAGGGGCCTTGAGGGTCTGAGGGGCCTGTGAGGACCAGGATGTGAGGGTCTGAGGGGCCTTGAGGGTCTGAGGGGCCTGTGAGGCTGATATCATCCTGATAATGTAATATATCATTAATACAAAAGGTTACAAAAATGCTCATGTCTATGCTACATGCTACATGCTAACTGTCATGGATACAGGATGTAGGAGGAGCGAGAGCAAGGTGCCTTCTAAAATGCAGACAGGGTGTCTGTGGCAAATTAATGACATGACAGGAAAATATATGGAAGTCTCGACATGTTTTCAAACTGTCTAATCAATCTCTCTCTCTCTCCCTCTCTCTCTCTCTCTCTCTCTCTCTCTCTCTCTCTCTCTCTCTCTCTCTCTATCCCTCTCTCTCTCTCTCTCTCTCTCTCTCTCTCTCTCTCTCTCTCTCTCCCTCTCTCTCTCCCTCTCTCCCTCTCTCTCTCTCTCTCCTCTCTCTCTCTCTCTCTCTCTCTCTATCTCTCTCTCTCTCTCTCTCCTCTCTCCTCTTCTTCTCTCCTCTCTCTCCTCTCTCCTCTCTCCTCTCTCCCTCTCTCTCCCTCCTCCTCCCCTCTCTCTTCCCCTCTCTCCCCTCTCCTCTCCTCTCTCTCTCCTCTCTCTTCTCCTCTCTCTCTCCTCTCTCCTCCCCCCCCTCTCCCCTCTCCTCTCTCCCCCCTTCTCCTCTCTCTTTCTCTCTCTCTCTCTCTCTCCCTCTCTCTCTCTCTCTCTCTCTCTCTCTCTCTCTCTCTCTCTCTGAGATGACAGGAGAGGGGGAGAGGAGGAGAGAGGAGCACTGCCACGCCTCCTTCCCTCGTCTCCGCTCCTCAGAGCTGATAAGGTTTTACAGAAAAGTCTGATAGGTAATTATACCACAAGAGATATGTTTGGCTAATCTGGACTTTTCTGCTCCTCCTCCTCTCTAAGTATCCACCTCTCTCTCTCTTATCACTAAGCTGCTGGATGTTCCCTTTCTCTCTCTCTCTCTCTCTCTCTCTCCTCTCTCTCTCTCTCTCTCTCTCTCTCTCAGAGTCTTTATATTATCGTAGGCTCTGTTCCAACGTCTGCATGCGGTGCTGGGGTTGAGCCGGCAGCTTCATCTCGTCAAGCTCATGGTTCCTCCGAGCGGTGAACCCGGGTCACGCTCGGTCGCGGTGACCACGATGGATCGCTGGGCCTCTCCTCCCGGGTGGCTGACATCGGAGGTCGGCTACCGGGCGGTCGCTGAGACCAGTTGTCCTCTTTAGCTGTTTGCTGTTCCCCTGTTTACCGTGACGTCTCTGAAGAAGGGTTTCATCCGGATCTCAGATCCACCAACTGGTTTCTGCTGACTCTTGGTTTCTTAGTTTTCTTCACCGTCTCAGCGCTGTGTGGTGCTACAGGGTCTCGCCGCCCCCTGCTGTCTCAGGGCGGACAGAATTGGGACTAACGATGACAATTTACCTTTCCTGCACGACTGCGACTGCCACAGAAATATTTGTACAACCTTATTATGTAAGGTTGAGGTTTATGGTCCAAATGGTTGCTTACAGCTGAGGAGTCCCTTCAAACCTCCTTTCTCCTTGTTTTCTATGTCTGCAAACCGCCTGCTGTTCACACACTTCCCTCCAGTTTGCTGACTGGTGTAAACTTTTAGTTTTATTATGTCTGTTGCTTTGAGGGTCTGTTGAGGCTAATTTGGGCCTCCGGGTTGCCATCACTAAAATACAATAAGAAACCTGCCCTGCTCCATCCCAGAGACCCTGGAATCTGGCCGTTGCCGGGCTGACTGGAGGGGCTGGGAGGACGGGCTGACTGGAGGGGCTGGGAGGACGGGCTGACTGGAGGGGCTGGGAGGACGGGCTGACTGGAGGGGCTGGGAGGACGGGCTGACTGGAGGGGCTGGGAGGACGGGCTGACTGGAGGGGCTGGGAGGACGGGCTGACTGGATGGGCTGGGAGGACGGGCTGACTGGAGGGGCTGGGAGGACGGGGCTGACTGGGATTGGAGCTGGAAGGGACTGGGGCTGAATGGAGGGGCTGAGGAGGAACGGGCCTACTGGAGAGGGGGTCTTCGGAGAGCACTAGGGCTGACCTGCGAGGGGCTGGTGAGATACGAGGGCTCCACAGCTGTGGTGGCAGTCCCCGGAGGCCCCTGGAAGATTCCCTCACTAGGGGCCACCCCTCACTCCACCAGGACACGGCCATAAATTAGCATCAACATCTCCCTCTCCGGAGCAGAGGAGCCTTGGGAAATCTGTGGGTGAGAACCTGTGGAGACTGGGTGGCTAAGGTGCCTGGGTGGGCTGGCATCCATGAGGTGGCTAAGACACCTGGGTGTGTCTGGAACCTGGTGGGTGGGAGAGGTGCGACTCCTGGAGGAAAAAAAAAGCTGGACCATGGTATGGGTTGGCTTGGATCCTGGTGCTGGGCCTGGGTGGGACTGGGCCTGGGGTGGCTGGGCCATGGGATATGGTGAGATGTGGATGGACCCAGAAAATAAAAAAA
>PIJE02008579.1:0-2500 GCA_002895965.2 Coryphaenoides rupestris
TGTGTGTGTGTGTGTGTGTGTGTGTGTGTGTGTGTGTGTGTCTCTGTGTGTGTGTGTTCTGTGTGTGTGTGTGTGTGTGTGTGTGTGTATGTGTCTGTCTGCTTGGTGTGTGTCTGTGTGTGTATGTGTGTATGTCTGTCCTTGTGCTTGTGTGTGTTCATGTGTCTGTCCTTGTTTGTTTGTGCGCGTTTTGTGTGTACGTGTGTGTATGCATTTCTGCCACGTGTGTTGCATGTTTTGCACATGTGTGTCATGTCTCTCTTTGTGTGTGTGTGTGTGGTTGTGTGTGTGTGTGTGTGTGTGTTGTGTGTGTGTGTGCGTGTCCCTGTCTCTTGTGTGTGTGTGGTGTGTTTGTATATGTGCACCCTGTCATTGTGTGTGTGTGTGTGTGTGTGTGTGTGTGTGTGTGTGTGTGTGTGTGTGTGTGTCCTGGTCCACATGGCTGCCTCCTCTAAAGCCTTATATAACCCCCCCCCCCCCCCCCCCCGTCCTCCTCTTACACTTTGATATCCACAGAACACACTCCCACCACCACAGTGACATGTCGGTGTGTGCACTCGTGTGTGTGATGAACTAGCATTGGTTTGGTACCCATGTGACTATGACTGTGTGTGTGTGTGTGTGTGTGTGTGTGTGTGTGTGTGTGTGTGTGTGTGTGATGTACTTGCAGTGGTAGATGCGTGGTGTGTGTGAATGTGTGAGTGAGTGTGTGTGTGCGTGTGTGCGTGTGTGTGTGATTGTGTGAGTGTACTCGCAGTGGTATAATGCGTGTGTGTGTGTGTGTGTGTTTAAGTGGCCGCATATAATCTGTTCTCCCCCGGTGGGTGGGTGGCGGGTGTGGGGTGGGGAGGGGGACGGGGAGGGGGCGGGGACTAGCTCGTCAACATATGCGACCGCGTCGGTGGTCCGCTTGTGTCTCCCCAGCAGCAGCAGCAGCAGCTCATGTTACACCTCCAACAGGTTTCAGGTTACAGGTGGCGCCTGACTTCAAGTTCCCATCGTCATGCTGCCTGTCATCGACGCCATGCTCAGCTCGCGGGTTCGATTCCCCGGGGGGAACCTCCTCCTATGATCAGCGTCCGCTCCCGCCTCCCCTCCCCTCCCCCGAGCTGCTGCGGACGCCTTTGATCGGGAAAAACCTCCGTTCCTCCTCCGTAATTAATGGGGTCGGCAGTAGCTCAGGAGGTAAGAGCGGTTGTCTGGCAACCGGAGGAAGGTTGCCGGTTCATTTCATATTCATACTCAGACCATTTATGCACGACGGACGACGATAAGCCGTCTTAATTGAAGTCCCAATTATTTACCGTGATTGCAATTAGCCTCTGGAATGACCGACGCTGCCCCTCCCCCCCACTCCCCCCCGCCGATCTTCTCCCGACGAACGACGTCGTTAAACTTCGTTAAACACTCGCATCGCGGAGTGTTCAAAGTCCTCCGAGCCCCAGACGACGATCAGTACGAGCGCTCAGGTGTGTCAGGAGCAGGAGGGGGAGGAGGGGGAGGAGGAGGAGGAGGAAGACGGGAGAGGAGGAGGAGGAGGAGGAGGAGGAGGAGGAGGATGAAGTCACCACGGCGACAGGTGACACCTGTAAAGCTCGCGGCCTCCGGCGTTCACCTGGACAGCAGGTGGTGTGCGCTGCTGTGTGACAGGCTTGCGAGCGCTGGTGGCGGGAGGGAGGGTGGAGGACGAGGAGGAGGAGGAGGATGAGGAGGAGGAGGTGTCCTCTAGCTGTGCAGCAGCTGATTCTACACCCCACCCGCAAGGAGGAGGCAGGCGTGGTGGTGGTGGTGGTGGTGGTGGTGGTGGTGCTGTTGTTGTCGCTGGTGCTGTTAGGTTTTCTGCACATTTATAAAAGTGTGTGATTTCCCCTGCTTCCCTCTGCTGACAGCTCGCTATGATGTGTGGCCTCCCCCAGCATCTCTCTCTCTCTCTCTCTCTCTCTCTCTCTCTCTCTCTCTCTGTCTGACTATTTCCCCCTCGCTCCCCCCCCCCTCTCTCTCTCTCTCTCTCTCTCTCTCTCTCTCTCTCTTTCCTTCTCTCTCTCTCTGTCTGTTTGACTATTTCCCCCCCATCTCTCTCTCTCTTCTCTTCTCTCTCTCTCTCTCTCTCTCTCTCTCTCTCTCTCTCTCTCTTCTCTCTCCTCTCTCTCTCTCTCTCGCTTTCTCACTCTCTTCCTATCTATCTGTCTTCTGTCACCACACAGACAGGGGGGAGATATGTGTGCTTGTGTGTGTGTGTGTGTGTGTGTGTGTGTGTGTGTGTGTGTGTGTGTGTGTGTGTGTGTGTGTGTAAGGTTGTCACTGAGGGGGGAGATGCATGAAGTGGGTTCGCATTCTGTGAGTTTCATCATCCTCATCCTCATCATCCTCATCCTCATCAAGACAAACGTCAGCGAACCCATTCTGTTGCCATGACCCCAATTTGATGTTTTGGTGCAGAATCCCAGAAACTACTCACACACTCTCTCTCTCTCTCTCTCTCTCTCTCTCTCTCTCTCTC
>PIJE02008580.1:0-2500 GCA_002895965.2 Coryphaenoides rupestris
TACAGGCATGTAAGGGCGAACAGCGGACAGGCAGACAGACAGACGGACGGACGGACAGACAGACAGACAGACAGACAGACACGCAGACAGGCGGCCATCATTGTCAGACTTTAATAATCCTGCCCTTATTGTGGTCACGCCGTTGCCTCTGTTGTGCCCTCATCACGGTGCGTTAACTCGCTCAGTGGAGCCGACGAGATACAGATGTTTGTATTTAATAAACCAAAGTAACCCCCGGGAGGTACGTGGGTGGGTGGGTATGTGTGTGCGTGCGTGTGTGTGTGTGTGTGTGTGTGCACGTGTGTGAACCAACCCGAGACAAAAACCGAAAAGAAAAAAACAGCCGAGTCCTCGATCGTGTTTAATGCTAAACAAAAAAAAGCTCTTTTGTCCAACGTACAACCGTTTTATATTTTAGTAATACAATAAGTCTCGGATGTTTCATGCGTGTTTCGGGGGGGGGGGGGGGGTGGCGGTTGCGTGGGTGGGGGGTGATATTAGGTTCATTCAGGAACAAAAAAGCTAAACATTTTTGTTTCGCATTATCATTTGGTAATTGGGTGAAATGTCTTCTTACTTCTGGAG
The DNA here is from genome assembly GCA_002895965.2 of Coryphaenoides rupestris. Taxonomy (NCBI): domain Eukaryota; kingdom Metazoa; phylum Chordata; class Actinopteri; order Gadiformes; family Macrouridae; genus Coryphaenoides; species Coryphaenoides rupestris. The sequence continues at coordinate 586 of PIJE02008580.1, forward strand.
GAACGGTTAAACTCACAATGAGCCACGGCTGAATTCCATTGAAAGTTTGTGCGTGTGTGCGTGCATGTGTGTGCGTGTGTGTGTGTGCGTGCGTGCGTGTGTGTGTGTGTGCGATAAGAGGCTGGCGGTACAGGAGCATGTTCAGATTGTCTTCAATTAGCGCGGATCCAGGGGAGATGAGGGGAACAATGGGATATAGATTGGCACTCCACGGAACAAGAGAGAGAGAGAGAGAGACTGTGAGAGATGGAGTGAGTGTGAGCGCGGAACACACAGCGAGGTTAATGACAGTCTATTCCACCGGCAGGTATTCTGTCTCCTCTCTCTCTCTCTCTCTCTCTCTCTCTCTCTCTCTCGCTGTCTCTCTCTCTACCCCCCCCCCCCGCCCCCCCCCCCCCCCCATGCCCATCCCTGGGTATAATCAGTCTCATATCTGCTCTCTCTATCCCAGTAGCCATGGTGATGATTAGAACAATTAACCGCCTTCTCCAAGCTCGCGCCCCAAAAGAGACTCGCTGCTGCTGCTGCTGCTGCTGCTGCTGCTGCTGGTGCTGCTGCTGCTGGTGCTGCTGGTGCCCAGGTCATTCCCTCCCTCCCCTTAAACCCCCTCCTTGTCCTCCTCCCTCCCTCCATCCCACCTCCACCTCCACATCTACCTCACCTCACTGTGACCAGGACAGGTGTCCCCCCGCCCCAGGTACCCGAGGGGGGGGGGGACGGGGGACGGACCCATTAGTTTGACGCAATCGGCGGCCGGTCGGTGTAATAACCGTGAAGAGGACGAAGTTTTGTTGTTTCGTTGTCGTTTTTGTTTGTTTCCCGTTGGTCTCGCGCTCTCGCTCGCCGTCGGTCTGTGTCTCTCTACCTCCATCTCGCCCCCTCGGTATCGCCCTGTTGATGTCGCGCAACTTTGCGTTAATCTGTTGTTGTCTCCTGTCTCTCTCTCTCTCTGTCCATCCCTCCGTTTTTACGGTTATTGTCTTGGCGGGCCATCCTGTCCTTTTTGCTCTGAACTCGTAGCGAGGCTCTCTCTCTCTCTCGACGACGACGACGAAGATGATGATGATGGTGATGATGAGGGCGATGTCTTCCGGCGCAAATCAGATTTAATGAAGAGTTTTGGTTATGAAGTTACGGGGCCTAACTAAAATGGGAAAGGAATGCATTTTACTTAGCGTCCCATAAAAGTCAGATGAGTGGGGTAGGAGTTTAATTGTGGTAAATTGCGTCTCTGACTCGCTGGTAATTGGAAAGTGTGGGAGGGGCGTAGTGGCTCCGCGAGCCCAATGAATCTGATCACGTCAATACAAGGGTGTGTGTGCACGTGTGGTGTGTGGTTGTGGTGTGTGTGTGTGTGTGTGTGTGTGTGTGTGTGTAGTTGTGTGTGTGTGTGTGTGTGTGTGTGTGTGTGTAGTTGTGTGTGTGTGTGTGTGTGGTGTGTGTGTGTGTGTGTGTGTGTGTGTGTGTGTGTGTGTGTGTGTGTGTGTGTGTGTGGTGTGTGTCAACACGCTGTGTGCATGATTGTCAGTTTGAAAGCGTGCATGTGTGTACGTGTGCGTGTGTGTGTGTAGTTGTGTGTGTGTCTGTGTGGTGTGTGTGTGTGTGTGTGTGTATAAACTTACCAGATAAAACTACATAAACAACGTGTGTGAATGCCCGCCTGCTTGTGTCCGGCACCGAGGGGTGCGTCACCAAGTCCTGTTAAGCTTGGAGCCCAGAGCCGTCAATCACACGGGGAGGTGGGGGCGGGGCAGAGCTGGGCAGGGGGAGGGGTCTAAGGGGTGTGTGTGTGTGTGTGTGGGGGGTGGGTGGAATTGGGTGGGGGGGGTACACATGCAGATACTACCTGTCAACAGACGGCGAGAAAATGAATGCCCGAGAAATCCATAACTATGATAAATTTACTCCTCCGAAT
>PIJE02008580.1:7500-10110 GCA_002895965.2 Coryphaenoides rupestris
CACACACACGTGCACGCACACACACACACACACACACACACACACACACACACACACACACACACACACACACACATGTCCCAGAGTCGTCCCTAAATCACTCGGTGACAGAGCGAGGGAGCGACGGAGGATAGAGAGACAGATAAAGGGAGGTAGGGGGAGGGGGGGGGGGGGGGGTGGGGGGAAGAGAGAGAGAGAGAGAGAGAGGGATGAGGATTTGAGCGAGGAAGGAATGAACCTATCAATCCAGGGCGCCTATTATCCCGTGTGAAATGCCTCTCGCTCGCAGGCGCCTAGTTAGTGTGCCTGTTCAAAATTAATAAAACGGCAGCCACAGAGTCTGGGGGCCCGGGGTGTGTGTGTGTGTGTGTGTGTGTGTGTGGGGGACGGGGACGGCGGAGGGGGGGGGGCTATGTGACAGGCCCCCCGGTTATTGATTTAAGTCATGTCACCCGAGTGGAAGGCTCTGCCATTAAAAGTACAAATTATGCAGCGCGTTTAGCCAGCCAGCCTGCTTATTCATGTACAGCGCCGCGGACGGGCTCCATGTCAACGGGAGAGAGAGACAGAGAGAGACAGAGAGAGAGAGAGAGAGAGAGAGAGAGAGAGAGATAGAGAGAGACAGAGAGAGAGAGAGAGAGAGAGGGACAGACACACGTGGTGGGGGGTCTATATGGGAAGTGTCTCTCTCTCTCTCTCTCTCTCTCTCAATTCAATTCAATGTAAAGAGCTTTATTGGCATGGGAAACGTACTTTTACATTGCCAAAGCGAGTGGTAAATAAAAAGTATACTTATAAAGAACTAAATATATACAGTAAAAGTACAAAATACAAAAAGAAAAACAAAAAATACAAATAAATAAAAATAAATAAAAAGCAATTATACAAAATAAAAAATACCAACAAAAAATATAAAATATAAAAAATACAAAAATACCTAAATAAGACACAATAAAAAGGAAAAAATAAAAAATGGAAAAGAAAGAGAGAGACATTTTTTTAAAATTAAATACAAAGATATATATATAAAATATATACAGTTTACATACATTGTAAAGAACATGTATGTCATGGCAGTCCAGAGTTTCCAATAATTTCTCCAACTCTTATTTTTCTGTGATAGTGTGATTGGAGCACATACTTCTTTGTCACAAAAAACATTCATGAAGTTTTGTTCTTTTATGAATTTGTTATGGGTCTACTGAAAATGTGACCAAATCTTCAAATTCATAAAAGAACAAAACTTCATGAATGTTTTTTGTGACAAAGAAGTATGTGCTCCAATCACACTATCACAGAAAAAATAAGAGTTGGAGAAATTATTGGAAACTCTGGACTGCCATGACATACATGTTCTTTACAAGTGTATGTAAACTGTATATATTTTATATATATATCTTGTATTTAATTTTAAAAAAAATGTCTCTCTCTTTCTTTTCCATTTTTTATTTTTTCCTTTTATTGTGTCTTATTTAGGTATTTTGTATTTTTATATTTTTATATTTTTTGTTGGTATTTTTTATTTTTGTATAATTGCTTTTTATTTATTTTTTATTTCTTTGTATTTTTTTGTATTTTTTTTGTATTTTTTACTTTTACTGTATATATTTAGTTCTTTATAAGTATACTTTTTATTTACCACTCGCTTTGGCAATGTAAATGTACGTTTCCCATGCCAATAAAGCTCTTTACATTGAATTGAATTGAGAGAGAGAGAGAGAGAGAGAGAGACACTTCCCATATAGACCCCCCACCACGTGTGTCTGTCCCTCTCTCTCTCTCTCTCTCTCTGTCTCTCTATGTCTCTCTCTCTCTCTCTCTCTCTCTCTCTCTCTCTGTCTCTCTCTGTCTCTCTCTCCCGTTGACATGGAGCCCGTCCGCGGCGCTGTACATGAATAAGCAGGCTGGCTGGCTAAACGCGCTGCATAATTTGTACTTTTAATGGCAGAGCCTTCCACTCGGGTGACATGACTTAATCAATAACCGGGGGGCCTGTCACATAGCCCCCCCCCCCTCCGCCGTCCCCGTCCCCCACACACACACACACACACACCCCGGGCCCCCAGACTCTGTGGCTGCCGTTTTATTAATTTTGAACAGGCACACTAACTAGGCGCCTGCGAGCGAGAGGCATTTCACACGGGATAATAGGCGCCCTGGATTGATAGGTTCATTCCTTCCTCGCTCAAATCCTCATCCCTCTCTCTCTCTCTCTCTCTTCCCCCCACACCCCCCCCCCTCCCCCTACCTCCCTTTATCTGTCTCTCTATCCCTCCGTCGCTCCCTCGCTCTGTCACCGAGTGATTTAGGGACGACTCTGGGACATGTGTGTGTGTGTGTGTGTGTGTGTGTGTGTGTGTGTGTGTGTGTGTGTGTGTGTGCGTGCACGTGTGTGTGTGTGTGTGTGTGTGTGCGACAGCCGGGGGAAGGAGAGATGGATAAATAAGGGTGAGAGAGAAAGGAAAAAAAAATGGATAAATAGAGAAGTGTAGCGGAGGACTGCGACCAGACACAGTCTTTTGTCTGGAAAACAGGCGTGCACCTGCTAACTGTGTGTGTGTGTGTGTGTGGCGTGTGTGTGTGTGTGTGTGCGTGCGTGTGTGTGTGTGT
>PIJE02008581.1:0-10102 GCA_002895965.2 Coryphaenoides rupestris
GGCTGTGTCCGCAATTAAGCGAATTTAGGCACGCTACCTCCAAAGTCCCTGCCCCGGCTTGTCCTACCGGTCACGGGGGTGAGTCATTGTCTAAAATGTTATTGTCACTGGTCATGTGTTCTTCTGTATCGTCGAGTGAGGTAACATACCAACTTGGATATGCTATCCGCCTGTTTCTCACCGTGCCTTCTGTTCAAATGCACCGTGCCCTGTCTGTGTCAATCTCCTGCTCTACCTAGTCTACCTAGCGGTAAGATAATAACATTTATTGCAGCACCAAACCCCGAGTCCCCGGAGCCATGCAGTTGTTCGGTCCTGCCTGCCGCCAACATTGTGAGCACAGATGTCCTCCTGCACATTCAAGCTGGGTCCAGGTGAAGTGTTATCAATCGCAAGGGCAGGGATGGGGCTTTTGTTGGTGTGGTGGTGTTGTTTTCCCTCAAACCGTGCTGAAGAAGGTGTTAAGTGTGTTGAGGAAGTCTATGTTGTCCTTCGCACGGTGGGGGGTGATGCCTGTAGCCGGTGACTGTCCTGGATGCCTTGCCCACAGGGCACCTGGGGTCCTTTGTGTGTGAAATGTGCTTGGATTTTCTGTCCATAGACACGCTTTGCTGTTCTCACGCCCCGGTTCAAGTTGGCCCTAGCAGATCTAAGGGCGTCTTTGTCCCCGGACTTGAAAGCAGCATTTCGTGCTCTCAGGAGCTCACGTACTACCCTGGTGAACCAGGGTTTGTCGTTGGCTCTCGTGGTGATGTTTTGATGACGGTCACATCTTCCATGTATTTGGATATGTATCCAGTCACAGATTCAGTATATTCCGTCAAGTTGACCTGCTGGTTGTTAGTGGCAGCCTCCCTAAAAACAGTCCAGTCTGTGCAGTCGAAACAGTCTTGTAGAGCTGAGGTAGCTCCTTCTGGCCATGCTCTGACCTGCTTCACAGACGGCTTGTTCTTGGTCAATAGGGGTCTGTAAACTGGAATTAACACAACAGAGAGATGGTCTGAGTTCCCCAGGTGGGGGTGGGGAGCAGCTCTGAATGCCTGTCTGATGTTGGTATAGACTTGGTCAAGTATGTTATTTCCCCTGGTTGCAAAGTTCACATGTTTGTGATAGTGTGGTAGTACTGTCTTCAGTTTGGCCTGATTGAAATCGCCAGCGATTATGTAGACAGTTAGGGTTAGATTTCTGCATTGAGCTGACAGACTGATACAATGTAGACAGTGCGTCCTTAGTGTTCGCACTGGGTGGAATGTACACAGCTGTGATGTTGATGGCTGTGAATTCCCTTGGCATATAGAATGGTCGGCATTTAATTGTTAGAAATTCTATATCCTCATAACAGTGGCTTGAGATAATTTCAGTGTTTGTACACCAGTTGTTATTGATGAAAATGCATACACCACTTCCCCGAGATTTACCGCTGAGAGCATGACTCCTGTCCGCCCGGAATGTTGTTAGTCCGTCCACCTGAATGGCGTGGTCCGGAACGGTGTTATTTAGCCACGTCTCTGTGAGGATGATGGCGTTGCAGTCTCTCACCTTTCTTTGTGAAAATCAACAATCGATCAATATGGGAAATAAAATGGTGAATATATTTTTTGCCAGATCGCCCAGCCCAAGGGGAAATGTACCCGAAATCACCGAGGCGACTGTGTACTACTTCAGCCCGCTCATGAAGCACACGGGAACACTGCCGAGAAAACGGCAATACCCGGGCACAACGCTCCAATGCCATGTCACAGCCATAGGACTGAGGGGGGAAGAGGGTAGTGAGGGGGGACCAACCTAAGACCCTGACTTTCCAGCCATCCCGCTATACGCAATAGGCTGATGGGAGGGCATGGGAATAAGGTCGGGGTCTAGGGGACCGGTACCCAAGGTCATAGAACAAACCTGTGTACGTCCCCAGCCCGCTCATGAAGCACGTGGGAATGCCGTTGAGAAGACAGCGAAACCCAGGCTATACTACATTGCTCAATCACCACGTCACAGCCATAGGACTGAGAGGGGGGGGGGGGGGGTGGGGGGTGGGGGGGGGGGGTAGTGAGGCTCACAACAGTTAGCAGTGTGCTGCTGGACTAGAGAGAAGGTCTTCGTGAGGCAGCGTGGGGCCGTGCAGTCCACAGAGCCCAACAGGGCGGCGCCGGCGTGCTCAGTCCCCAAGCAACGGAAGCACGAGATGTGCTGGTCATCAGGAGGGAGCGGCGCCGAACAGGAAACGCATCTTGGTCCTGAAAGGATCGTTGTGGTGTGCAGTCCCCACCATCGGCAATCTTGATGGACGAAGTCATCTTCGAAGTCATCGCCTTGTGGCATCTTTCAGTGCTGAAATAAAAAACAGGACGAGCACTGGCCGAGGTGGCCTTATATACGCAGGTATGATTGGTACATTGTTGAAATTTTGTGTGCATGCGAGTGCGTGTACAGGACAAGCTCATAAACGGCGTACCCTACATAAAATAGAACGATACTGCAAATTAAATTGTCAAATAGAAGAACCTAAATCCATCTCCCTGAAAATCTACTACCTAAAGTACATTTAGATTATATTACTGATTCATTTGCTGGAGCTCAATAATTGACTTTTACAGTCAAACAAGTAAGCATTTTGTCCAGCTCTTGTGCCAGAGAAGACACTGGGAGATCCTAAGTGATGACACAGCACTTCCTCTCAAGTAACACATTTTGACCTCAGACATAGCACTAAACCAGGCTTGTAAATTCTCTCATGTTCAAAAGTACACAATATGCCGGACCACCGCATGGCTTATGTAAATTTGTTGGTTCCTTCCCCCCCCCAGGTACTTGTATGACCAAGGCACCGGGTTCAGATGAATGTATGAAGTGTGCTGCAGGCTTGGTGAGCCATATACCCGTGATCCAGCACTGAGTTAACACTACAGGGGTTCCTGCTTTCCACTGTTCTGCTGACAGGCGCTCTGCACAAGGGCAGTCGAGCAGAAGTGAAAGAAGACAATTGACATTCTGCGTCGCACGTAGTAGACTGCAGTGGTCAAGTTATTGGGCGTAGAAAAAATAAAAGTACATTGACTTTTTTTTTTTCTTTTTTTTCCGCCGAGGCAGCACGTCGTCAAAATATCCGATCAATGGAGACCGGCAACAGCAATGACCGAGAGCATCGATATCACGCCGCCAAAAATACTATATTCCGATACCTTGACTGAACTAACCAGTAAAACCAATGCAGTTACACTGTCGAGACTTGTTCTCCCATCAGCCACCATGGGGGTAAACATTCCTGTAGATCTAGTTGTTTACTGGGCTACACTGCTTTGTTGAACACTGGGACTGATGGGTCACAAGGTACAGCACTCCACAGTGTGTTTTTAAGTCTTCACTTTTTTCTTTAGTTTAGAGGAAGCAATCACATCATTTTAAAATCATTAACGTGGTTTTTCAGTTCACCTTTGGGTAGCACATGAAGCCAAAGCTCCCCAACTGTTAAATGAGTGTATATATATATATTATATATATATATATACACACACACATACATCTGCCATCCAAACGTGATATTTGGTGCAATAGATAGAAGTTAGTACTTGTACACAGGTCTAGTGTCCCAGACAACACAACAACATTGGTAAACATGAGCAGACAAACAAGCCTGGCAACGACACTTACTTCGCCGATAGCGTGTTGAGGGAGCCCGTGGTCAGCATGAGCCCGGCCAGGAACAGCTGGTAGTTGGTCCACGCCATGCTGGACGACCCCTGAGTGTGTGTTAGTGTGTGAGTGAGGAGTCGTGGTTGTCGGCACATTTAGTGGAAATGACTCTTATTTTGTTCTCTGGCACCCCCACGCACGTGACACGTGTCAGCTGACCGCCAGCCGACGAATCACAGACCGGCGTTGAAACGCAAACGTACAATGGGACGGTAGGGGGCGCTAAAGGCCGAGGCTGGTGCTGCGGTCGTGTCACCACTTTATCACTTTATCAAATCAACAATGGGTCTTAAGCGTTATATCCAGTTGTTGCTAATCGAAACAAACATTTAGTTTCCATTGTTCTCTTACTTCAATTGATTACACGGTTATCTTATTTGGGCGCAGACAACACACACATTTTAAGTGGCTGATTAACTTCATACTGTGTTTTACCGATTAAAACAGGTTATAGGCCTACAGCAGATTAATGGGCGTGAGAAATGTCTGCTGACTTTTTAAACTGGCAAGGTTAAAATGCAAATGATTATTACAAATTGCTTTCATATTCATTCTTTGGAAAATGTTACATTATATTATTTTCAAAATGCCGACATTGAAAAAATAAATAGATATTTGTACAATTTGTACACATTTTTGTAATTGTATCTATCTGTCATCTATCTAATCATCTATCAGATAAAGAGTTAAGTTAAGGTATAAGGCAGGTCGTGTGTGTGAGTGTGTGTGTGTGTGTGTGTGTGTGTGTGTTGCAGCAGCTATCCCACTAGATGTCCTCATTGTGTTCTACTTGAATGGCATGTTAGACTTTGAAGTGGCATGGATATGTATTGTCTATTCCCAGATCCCTACAGTTTGAAGTACAGTTCAGCATGTTTCAAGCAATTCATTCGTCACAAATAGAGACACGTAGGCCTATATGAGGCCTGTATATAGGCCTACTTCCTCAGGCGACTGAGGAAATTCAACATGTGCCCCCGCATCCTCAGAACATTCTACTCCTGTACCATCGAGAGTGTTCTCACAGGATGCATCACCGTCTGGTACGGGAACTGCACCGCACTGGAGCGTAGAACACTACAGAGGGTGGTGCGGACGGCCCAGTACATCGTTGGAGGTGAGCTTCCCTCCCTCCTGGATATATACACCAGGCGGTGCGTGGCCAAGGCCAAACGGATTATTAAAGACAATAACCACCCCAGTCACAAACTGTACACACTTCTACCGTCAGGCAGGCGATACCGCAGTATCAAGTGATGAGCAGACTCAGAGACAGCTTCCACAGTCAGGCCATCAGGCTGCTGAACAAGTTCGGCATCAATGTCTAAATGCTAGTGCTAAGTGTTACTGCTAGTGCTAGTCCTGGTGATAAGTTGTTACTGCTGGAGCTAGTGCTGGTAGCAGTGCTAAGTGTTGGTGCTAGTGCTGGTGTTACTGCTAGTGCTGGTCCTGGTGCTAGTGTTACTGCTAGTGCTGGTGCTAGTACTGGTGTTAGTGCTAGTCCTGGTGCTAGTACTGGTGTTGGTGCTGGTCCTGGTGCTAGTACTGGTGTTAGTGCTAGTCCTGGTGCCAACTGCTGGTGCTAGTGTTGTGTCGACTGTGTCTGTGACTGTCTGTGAATGTCAGCATATAACAATGTATATTTTAGTACATTGATTTATATGTGTATTGCTCACCTGGACATTTTTGCTGTATATTCCATTTCATTTTATATTTCATTTACTTATTTTACAGAGAATTTATATTCATAGTTCTATTTCTATTTTACATAGTTCTATTTCTATTTTGCATAGTTCTATTTCTATTTTGTATTCTTTTATAATTACTGTCGGCTGTCGGGCGTTTTGCACAAAAAGTTTTTCACTCACTGCTTATACTCACGTGTAAATTGTGAAGTGACAATAAAATACTTGAAACTTGAACTTGAAACTATATTTTACAGTTGTGAAACTTTCAGTTCCATAGCTGCCTGCCTGTGGGGCCACAATTGCGAGGGAGGAAGGGGAAGAGGAAGAGAGGAATGTAGACTTGTTGTCAGGGAATATCCTGTTTGATGTGTCCTTACGTCTTATTCATTGGCGCGGCGTGATTGGCAATCCTGTCTGATATCTCATTGCCTTATGCTCTCTAGACTTCCACCACGTGTGTTTCCCGTCTGTGTCTCATCCTGGCCTGTTTGTCTGCATCTTGCCGCCCCCCCCACTCCCCCCAACAACACGCCTTGTTCATTATATCAGATATGAACCAGGGCACTCGGTGTCACCGTGAATCAGCTGCTGCAGAGTGTGGTGATGAATGATGATGGTTATGCAACGGCTCTGGTTATAGGCTCTGTACCAGCTGGGGCTGCTGGCCCTATGGGCTGCCAACACTCTCCATTTGTAAAGGAATTCTATTCAACTCATTCCTCTTCTTCTTCTTCCTTCCTCTTCTTCTTCTTCTTTCCTTCTCTTCTTCTTCTTCTTCTTTCTTCTTCTTCTTCCAGTAGAGACTTAAGAGGGCAATGTGCAACCTGGGTTATCTGACATTATGAAATATTAATGATTGGCCTCTCCCCATGCAGCCACTTGGAATATTTACTAGTTTGTTTGTTTTTTTCATTAATTTGTTTGTCAGAAATGTTCAATTCATTACTTAAATAGCTCTTTTTACCCCATTTCCTAGCATTACGCATCCAGGAATGTGTGTGTGTGTGTGTGTGTGTGTGTGGTGTGTGTGTGTGTGTGTGTGTGTGTGTGTGTGTGTGTGTGTGTGCGTGCGTGCGTGCGTGGCGTGTAGGGTGGGCCGCACATCTTCTTTATAGATTCCCCCATGAGGACGCCTAATCACAAGTGACACGAGTGGCATCAGCACGGCAGATTTGATGCTAATCGAGGCTGAAGTCAGAAACATTTCTGGGCCTGTCACTAGCTCCCTCGAGTGAAACGGCCCAATCGCTATCCACTCATATTTCTAGATCTTCAGCTACACCGGCTGCAGTAGCGGAGAATAACGCCAATGGTACCTTTTAGTCTGGGGTGTAAGAGGAGAGTCTTGCATCCGCTGAAGTGTTTGGACTAAAAACTAAACTCAGAATCAGTTGAGTTGTGTGAGGTGGTGTTGTGAGGTCCCTCCAGTGGTCAAAAGAAACATGGTCATATTTTTTTATTTTACATTATGCAACAGTACAAAATGGGGCTGTGAGTAGTTACTGAACATAGGTCTTCCTAAATAATTATGAGAAAAAAAACAGAGGTACTAATCATTTCATATTTTGTTTGTTGAAAATACTGTGGAAACACAACGCAGATATGCCAAATCCACTCACTGTTGTTTCCACCGTTGCTCTTATTGTGATTTATGGATGGATAGGTGGATTGATTGGCATTCTTGTTGCTTTCGCCATTTTCATAACCGACATTCATTTCATAGAAAAAGAAGTGTGGCTGTAGCCCACTGTGGCGTTGCTACACACTGCTAAAGTGGGCTCCCCCAACACAAAGACACAGGAAGATGATGATGATGATAAAGCAATTTATTGCTAAGATTGTAATTGTTTGTGGACAGCGCAGATGGCACACTGCTAGCATGCCAGCCCTCTTCCTGAGTGTTTGTGGTGATGGCCGGACTAACCTGTGTGCATTCATTAGACAAGGCATCACAGGTGTGCAGCCGCACCCAACCCCACATTCTAACTTGGGCTAGGTGAGGCTGCACAAACAAGCCACCAACTACACACACTCCACACCCAGACTCTAACTTGGGCCAGGCGAGGCTGCTTAAACCAGCCACTAGCACACACACTTCACACCCAGACTCTAACTTGGGCCAGGCGACGCTGCTTAAACCAGCCACTAGCACACACACTTCACACCCAGACTCTAACTTGGGCCAGGCGAGGCTGCTTAAACCAGCCACCAACCACACACACACACACACACACACACACACACACACACACACACACACACACACACACACACACTCGACAGTCGCGTCAGCTCTACTCTTTCATATCAACAGGTTAGCATGTTTATCAGGATGGTTTCACTGGCTGTCAACAAAAGGTCATGCAAAAAAAGTGACACCTATTTTTTGCGGTCACAGCAGTGTCCAAGTTGACACATGACAGAGAACGCCTAAAGTCTTGTCTGATCATATGGGAGATAGGGGTCCCGTTCATGTGTGTATGGACTGCAGTGTGATATGCGCTGCTCGCAAAGCATTTGGAGAACAAGATTGTGATAGCTCTGTCCAAAACACAGTTGCCCAGTACCATCACCTGATGAGTTTGACTGCAACGCGAATATATGAGGCATCAAAACATATTTCATATTTAAAGCAATACATATTAAAATGTGACATGAAGTTAGTCTTTTACTAAATATACCTTACCTATATTGTTCGTTTATTAGGCTTATACACTGTACATTTAGTATTCTATTGTTTTTATTCAATACCATTGCCAACTTATTTTGTAACTAAATATATCACAGTAGTAGGCCAAAGTCCATTCATTATGTATGTGTGTTGCCTGAAGCACTGTGATTGTTCCGCTTGGCAGAATCGCATTTCCTCCTATGGGTGGTGTGATTCGCAGCTACACGCATGCTACGCTGTAGGAACGCACACAGAAACATAGATTGTGCTTTAGACCAACGTGTTTTACGTACACGGGTCCAAAATGTCCCCTTTCTTCCAATAGTTCAACCCACTGCTGAATTGATTGAGCAAATACAGGATGGTCTTTATATTGAGCTGTTGACATCCAAAGAAACAAGGCTCAAGGCTAATCCAACAGAGAGGAAACAGAAAATGCAAGAGTGACAGAAGGAGAGGAAACCACAGTCTTGAAGCCGTTCTTTCAATCTCAAGTGACGGCCTTGGTAATGCACTATCCTGTAATGGTTTTGGACCAGGATACAAATGCAGACACATACTCAACAAGTGAGTAAAAAAAGGTATTTAATAAAGGTAACACAAACATCAGTTCTAAAAACTGGCACGGTAAAAAAAACTATGAGTAAAACTGCCGGAAAATAAAACACTTGAAACTTGCAAGACGACAGAAGAACATACACAAGAATGACAAAGAACACAAGGAAGGGCCAACTTAAATAGACATGGAAAACACAGTTAACTAATTAACACCGGTGGAGACCATTTGGATAAACAAGAAGGAGAGAAAGGAGGACATCTACAGGACAAAACATGAAACACAAACTGTGACACAATTTTATTTATTTATTTTTTGAGTGTGAGAGATGCAAAAGATGTCAATCTCCTCCTGGATCTGCAAACTTAACCACAGTCGCTGGAATCGCCAATCAAAAACACACTTGCCGTTGCCAGAGAGCAGAGCCAAGAACCTTCCAGATGAGTCTGTGTGCACTTACTAGTGCAGAAAAACATTTCTGCAAGCGCCAAAAGCTAGTTTCATAAAACTGCCTCACAGCTGAGTCCATGCAAGCAGAAAGTGTGTGTGTGTGTGTGTGTGTGTGTGTCTCTGTGTCTCTGTGTGTCTGTGTGTCTGTGTGTGTGTGTGTATGTGTGGTGCATTTGTGTGTGCACAAGCATGTCTGTTGTGATTATATGTGCGCGTCTGTATGCATACAGTATGCAAGAGTGTATGTGTATGTGTGTGCTAGTGATGCGTGATGAAACACTATTTATTTTAGGGCACTTCTTGACAAGCAAAGTATTTGATGTAATAGAACATGGTCATGGGAAGACACAGGCAGCAACTGAATGAGCATCTCCAGCAAGACCATGGGTGTACGTGATTCTAATAGGGAAACCTTCACATCGTGGGCGGTAACAACACCGGTGAGGGGCATGGCCATAGGATTGGCGAGGCAGAAGCCAAGTCATGTTGCAATACACTATGAGGGAAAGTGGACAATGAAGGAGTCAGGACATTAGCATGGCTACAGTATCAGACATTGGCATGGCTACAGTGGCAACGCCAATGCTAACTAACTCTCCATTGGGAGGAAGGGAGCTATCTCTTTGAGGTGCAAAGAGACTTAATACAAAGGTTTATTTCATTAGCTATAATGTATAGAAGCTTATGTTTGTGTGTATGTGTATGTGTGTGTGTGTGTGTGTGTGTGTGTGTGTGTGTGTGTGTGTGACACTGCGTCCTCAGTCTACAGCAGTGCCGGGTGCCGGGGGGGATAACGGTTATGCAACTCCACCAATGTGAGAGTATCAGATGTACATGAGACCTAGGATCTGTGTTGTTGGACCAACATGGTCCTCCTCACGTCACTTAACGCCATCGCATCACATCACAGCTCCACCGCTCCTTCGGCCCACCGCCAGTGGAAATGGTGGGAACAGGTGCAACGTTTCACCAAGTAGCCGATGACACCCAATGTGTAAAATCAAAAGGCAACCTTTCAGCCTTTGACCATCATAGGAGGCTTGCAGTGGA
>PIJE02008582.1:0-10102 GCA_002895965.2 Coryphaenoides rupestris
GCCGGGCTTTTATGCCGTGACTAATTGTTCATTCACGGCAGCCGCGAGCGTAGCGCAGGTGCCGCTAATCATCCAGGGGCGGCACCGGAGCCCGGGAGCCCCGCTAATCATCCAGGGGCGGCACCGGAGCCCGGGAGCCCGGAGACACGGTCGCGACCGTGACAGTACCCCCCCCTCAACGGGAGCCTCCTGGCGACCCACGATGACCGGGCTGGCACCGTCGGGCGGACGACCTGGCGGCAAGGCAGAGGCCGAGCCGGGACCCTCCGGTGGACGACCTGGAGGCAGGACAGAGGCCGAGCCGGGACCCTCCGGTGGACGACCTGGAGGCAGGACAGAGGCCGAGCCGGGACCCTCCGGTGGACGACCTGGAGGCAGGGCGGGGGACACCGGTGCCGTCGGAGCGGGGACCGGGACCGGGGATGACTGCCACCTGGCAGCAGGGACCAGCAGGAGCTGCGGTGGTGCAGCCGGGACCAGGACTCGGGACGGCTGGCACCTGGCAGCAGGGACTGGCAGGAGCTGCGGCGGTCCAGCCGGGACCGGGACTCGGGACGGCTGGCACCCGGCAGCAGGGACTGGCAGGAGCTGCGGCGGTCCAGCCGGGACCGGGACTCGGGACGGCTGGCACCCGGCAGCAGGGACTGGCAGGAGCTGCGGCGGTCCAGCCGGGACCGGGACTCGGGACGGCTGGCACCCGGCAGCAGGGACTGGCAGGAGCTGCGGCGGTGCAGCCGGGACCGGGACCCGGGATGGCTGTGACCCAGCAGCGGGAAAACAGAACTGCTGCGGTCCAGCCGGGACCGGGACCCGGGGTGGCTGCGACCTGGCCGCAGGGACCCGGGGTGGCTGCCACCTGGCAGCAGGGACCGGCAGGCGCTGCGGCGGTGCAGCCGGGACCGGGACCCGGGATGGCTGTGACCCAGCAGCGGGATAACGGAACTGCTGCGGTCCAGCCAGGACCGGGACCCGGGGTGGCTGCGACCTTGCCGCAGGGACCGGCAGGGGCTGCGGCGGTCCAGCCAGGACCGGGGATGGGTGGCGGGGGTTTGCCGGACCCATTGCTATTGTTATGTTATGTCTTGTTACACATTACGTGTTGTTATTGTTAAGTTGATGGACTACCCGTATGGATGCCTACCTGCCTGTCTGTTCATCACCTGCCTACCTACCTACCTGCCTGTCTGTCCCTCACCTGCCTACCTACCTGTCTCACGGTAAATCAATACCATTCTGTACTGCAAAACCCTGAGTCCTGAGTCTAGCGTTTGGGTCCTCCTGCCCCACATCGTGACAACAGTTGGCTGTGTGCCTTTGACTTTGAACGTCTGAGAACCGGTTTCATGTATGACCCTCGCTGCCTGACTACCCTCCCGCCTGCCCAGCCCTGATCTGTCTGAGAATTCATCCCGGTGTGCTCGACCCTGCTTATGGACTACGACGATTCTACTGGATTACGGACTTGGCACTGCTATTAACCACACACTTTCCCTCCCCATTACAGTCGATAAAAGTTGTATTTCATTGAATCCAGGTGTGGAAGTTGAATTCATTATCTCGTGAACACTCGTCACCCCACTGAGTGTGTCACAATATATATATCAACCCGGTCTCACGGCATATCGTTAAATACTCACGCAAATTAATCCATTGATTCGTGTACACGGACGCACATTTTTTATTTTTTCTGTGACACTAAGAACGACTTTCAAACTAATGGAAATAATTCAAAATTTGCATCCGTGTCCCCGAATCAATCGATGAAATTGCGTGAGTATTTCACGATATGCCGTGAGACCAGGTTGTATATATAGCTATTTTATTTTTGGGTTTCCAAAGACATTGGAAGTAAATGGAATTAAGTGGTAGTTAAAGTACATGAAGGTATCCTCAGACTTACACCTACACGCTCCATAACAAAACGCATTCTCACTCCAGTATCATTGTCTGTCGTCATCTGCAATGCAAATTGATGCTACAACCCTCTTCATTGTTCTCGACGGTTGGATGATGTATGCATTGTGAAAAATAATTTCAGTTTTATACATTGCATAATTATCCATAATTATATACACCTCCTCTAACGGAGGTGTTGTGAAACCTGTATCCAGTAACGGTTGTTAACAGGTCGGTGGAGAGACTAGCCTAGCCCCTAACTGCCTTATGTCCGAACGTCTACCCCGCTTACATTGGTGCCGCGACCCAAGGCATAACCCTGGCTTCGAGCCACAGCTCCCAATCGCGTTCGTTGTGGCAGCTCCCCCCTGGGATCAGTGCGCTTGGTGATACGCTAGGATATATTTTTAAGGCTTGGATAACTAGCCCTAGGGATACGTTGTATTTTACTAAAGTAACCTCTCAGAACCAGGTGTCAACCTCAAACACTCTTAAATCTTTTTCTCCTTCGGCAATGATCGAATGTCCACAGGTAATCTATTTATCAACCAATTAGATATTTTTATAATAATATTTTCAGCAAGGGGACAGCAAAATGCTCAGCACAAAAATATTAATAATAAAGGTAAATGCAATTGTGCGAATAAAGAATATAATGGTCCATAATAGTAACCTAGGCCAACTCAGTCTATGACCTCTAGGGCACCGCATAGGAATAATATAGTTGGGAGGGAATAATTCTAATGTATTTGTTTTTGA
The DNA here is from genome assembly GCA_002895965.2 of Coryphaenoides rupestris. Lineage (NCBI taxonomy): Eukaryota > Metazoa > Chordata > Actinopteri > Gadiformes > Macrouridae > Coryphaenoides > Coryphaenoides rupestris. The sequence goes on from PIJE02008582.1 coordinate 2,656, forward strand.
TAGGAGATAGAGTCACGACTGCAGGGGTAGTAGCTCATGGATTCCAGATGGTGTCTTGGTTCTTCAGGTTCAGTTCCGGTGTAACAATAAATCAGTCCTCCTTAATGCCCGCGATATGCAGAAAGATAATCTAAAAGCTTTTCGGATTCTTCTCTTCACTACATGCCATCGACGAGAGGCCCTAGAGGCTTACTCCCCCCGTGAAGAATCCTGGAAGAAGAATAGAAGAATAAAAACAGAAGAACGGAATTAAAGAACTTTATAAATACTTATTTGGATTATACCCAGTTTGGGAGAAACACCGAAGATACTTTGAAGAACGATTGGTGAAGTATTACTTTTTAATACTTTAACTTTTCTTAACATTTATTCATCCAGTCCACAACAGGTCTCTCTCTCTCTCATCGGTCCATCAAGGGGGGGGGGGCTGTCTCCCGCAGCCCAGTCCGGCTGTGTTAGGCCCCAGCTGCTATTTAGACAGATTCACAGTTTTCACAGTTCAGAGCCAAAAAGTTTCAACAGTGCGCACGAAAGGCGGGGCTGTGAGCCAGTGTTGCGCAATCCGGCACACACAACAACTGGAGAGACCCGGATAAGTTCATCGAGATCAGACGCCTTGCTCGCTCACTTGGACGATTAGTAGGATTTAATGCTCAATATATGTGGATGATTTATGGCTTTAGGAGGACAGTCTACTAACCCACGGGGGGAGTAAGCCTCTGGGGCCTCTCGTCGATGGCATGTAGTGAAGAGAAGAATCCAAAGAGCCTTTAGATAAACATCTACATATCGAGGGCATTGAAGAGGACTTATTTATTGTTACACCGGCAGTCCGGACTACTGAACCTGAAGAACCAAGACACCATCTGGAGTCCATTAGCTACTACCCCTACAGTCGTGACTCTATCTCCTATCAAAAACAAATACATTAGAATCATTCCCTCCCAACTATATTATTCCTATGCGGTGCCCTAGAGGTCATAGAAAGAGTTGGCCTAGGTTACTAGTATGGACCATTATATTCTTTATTCGCACAATTGCATTTACCTTTATTATTACTATATTTGCTGATTTTGTGCTGAGCATTTTGCTGTCCCCTTGCTGAAATATTATAATAAAAATATCAAATTGGTTGATAAATAGATTACCTGTGGACATTCGATCATTGCCGAAGGAGAAGAAGATTTAAGAGTGTTTGAGGTTGACACCTGGTTCTGAGAGGTTACTTTAGTAAAATACAACGTATCCCTAGGGCTAGATTTATCCAAGCCTTAAAATATATCCTAGCGAATCGCGCACGGATCCCAGGGGGGAGCTGCCATAACGGACGCGATTGGGGCTGTGGCTCGAAGCCAGCATTATGCCTTGGGTCGCGGCACCAATCGCGGGGTAGACGTTCGGACATAAGGCAGTTAGGGGCTAGGCTAGTCTCCCCAACGACCTGTTAACAACCGTTACTGGATACAGGTTTCACAACACCTCCGTTAGAGGAGGTTATCTGAGCAGATCTAACAGTGTGTGTGTGTTTTTTTGTTGCGTGAGTGTGTGCGTGTGTGTGTTTGTGTTAGGGGTTGCACGACTTCTGATTTTTTCAAGTCGACTTTTCTGTCAATTAAGTCATCACATACACACGCACGCAAAAAACACAGACAGAATGGGCTGTCCAAAAAAAAAAAAAACACAGGTATCCTCTGCGCAAACAGCCGCTCGAAATCGCTTAATTTTCCCCCCACCGGCCACCGCATTGGCGCCAAGTCCCGCCAAATATCTTAAAGTGTAAAAAAAAAAGTACAAAAAACAATTACAATATTCTTAAAGTGTGAAATCACGTGGTCAACGACGCGTCGATGTCTCCCGGTAGGCATCGACTTGTGGTAGTGATGACGACGCGTCGATAAGTCGACTTTTCTGTGCTAGCCCTAGTTTGTGTGTATGTATAACCCTGACCCTTAGTAAAAAGTGTAAAATGACCCGACTGACTCGTACTGCAGTATGTGTGCATGGGAGAGAGAGAGAGAGAGAGAGAGAGAGAGAGAGAGAGAGAGAGAGAGAGAGAGAGAGAGAGTGTGTGTGTGTGTGTGTGTGTGTGCGTATTATGGGAGAATTTTATTATAAAACATAGTTGTCATCTTGTAAGAATATTGGGTTGTTGGGAGGCAGACAGATGGTCATGTATATTGAGGGCAGGAGACAGAGAGGTGGGGGTTGAATAGGAAGGAGGAGGAAGTCTCGGACGGTGGGTCTCCAGGAGGACAGAGAACAAAGACAAGAACACACCTCCAACAGAATAGATGAATTGATTAAGACAAGCAAATGGTCATATGCAAATAGGAGACAATAGGTTTCAGAAGTGAATCTCAGACAGTAAGGCACCGGGAATCAACTCACAGCCTGAATGGCCAAGGAAACAGCTACACCTCCAGCCAATCGGCGATAAGGGACATCCCTGGCTATCATATGACGTAGCAATTCTCAGATAGAATAATTGCATCTTGAACAAGTGAGATTTCTAAAATAAAGCAAACACAATACTGTGACACTCTTCCAGGGAATGGGAAGGGTCACTCGACTGAGTACAATAATGTCACTGTCCACACCAAGGTAATATCGTTTAGTTAACTCGTTTATTATATTACCAGGGGAATGAGAGATAGGGGTTATTAGTTGCCAGTCCGTAATCCACGAGAATCGTCGTTGTCCGTAGGCAGGGGTCGGTACACGTAGGCAGATTCTCGTACAGTCCAGGGTGGGGCTTGGATGCGGGTTGTCAGACAGGCGGGGGTCATTCACGAAGCGGGGTCTCATTAATCCACGGGCACACAGCCAACTCTTTCTCTCCTCCCTCTGCACACAGCACGCACCTCCAGTTTCGCCTCAGCTACTCCTCCTGTTAGTTATCAGGGAGTCCTTTTTATCCTCTATTCATGATTACATTAATGAGCCGCACCTGTCCCCTTTTCGCGGGTGCGGCTGATTCTCCGCTGACGTCATCCCTCCTCGAGATAGACGCGAGCGGCCTCTGCCGGCCATCGGCAATAACGTCCATTCATCACCTCTCCATGGGGCACTTGCCTCCGGCTGCCACAATACTTATATAAGTTAGGAGTAATTTACAATGGGCTCCTCTCCCACAGAGTGAACCCTCGACAGACTTTCACATGACTGTGCTTGGCCACTATATTCACAGCAGGAGATTCCTGAGGCTGACACCGGGAGCCACTGACCCCCCACCCATGATCTCACAAAACACTTCCTACATTCACCTCTTGGGTTGATAAGCCTACCTTGACTTCATATGTTAATGGATGGTCGCGGCAGGGGATGCAGACTTTTTCACTGTATTCATTGCAATATATGTTGGATTTAAAATACTTATGTTCTTATTAGTTAGTTTTAAGTCTTATTTACTATCATTAATGTCTTATTCTAGTTTTAAGTTGTTTACTTATCAATATATATATTTTGTAGTTCATTCATCATTGCTATTTTTATTTCAATATGTTATATACAGTATGTGATACCAGAGTTTGTATTGTGGGGTTTGATTTACAAACAGTATATTCATCATTTCCTGTATTCATTTTAGTATCCATCATTTCTGTTTTCATTTTAGAATATGCTTGTTTAATCTTTCTTTATAATAATAATACTTTAGTTTATGAGTTACCCGCAGAAGGAGGAGCTTCACCAGTGTATTACCATACAGGCGTGTACATGTGTTGAGGGGAGTGTCAAGTGGGCGGGATAAAGAAAACCAGGAAAGATGATAAAAGGATCTGTTTGAGGGGAGTTCAGGAGGGTATTCAATTGACCGGCCTCCATTTCTTATGAATGTAATAGGTTGTATTAAATGTTTTGCAATTGCCACTTTCGTCTCCTCGACTTCTCCTTCTCCACGAATTCTCTAAATGTAATGTTAGTTTCCACAACAGTATGACCTCCAAATGCCATTGTGGCAGTACAGAGGTTGGGGTTTTTTTTGCACAGGAAGCATAACTTGCGGTTGTGTGTGTGCGTGTGAACAAAATGTAACCACACACACACACACACACACACACACAATGTTCTAATCGTGTGATTCTCACGGCCTCCGGAAAAATATCAAAGATGCTTTGATTTGACATCTGTTTCCGAAACAATCCAGACAATAGCGAGATTTTAAACACGGCATTATATTACATATGATAGCCAGGCGCGCAAGCTGTGTTTTGCGACGATGTACCTTAGAGCGGGGCACGACTGCTCTGAATTATACCAGACACCTACAAGCTATTAAATGATTGTCGTTCTACCTAAGTATCATATAAAAAATGGGTTCAGCGCGGAATATGCAGCCGGAATTTCTCCAGAGCTTAGACAGTAAAAAAAAAACACGAGTTGCACAGATGGAGACTTCTTTAAAGTCTGAAATGTTAGATTTCCTTTTTTTTTGCTGTGTCGTCTCGTTTTGTGTATGTCTGTGCGTGTTTGTGTGTCTGTGTCTGTATGTGTGCGCATGTCTGTGCATGTGCACGTGTGTGTCTGTGTCTGTGCGCCTGTCTGTCTGTGTGTGTGCGTGTGTGTGTGTGTATGTGTACTAGGGATGCAACGGTATACGAAATATTGTCGTATCGTACGGTATGCCCTGTAGGACCACGGTATGCCGGGCATTCACTTTCATTTTCAAAACCTGGTTCTGAAACACGCGTGTTGTACAATCAGAGGCGCAGAGTAACGGTAGACCAGGCCTGGCCAACCCGCGGCTCTTTGCCTGGTTTCATGGCTCTTACGTTCATATTGAATTTTGTGGTTTTTTTATGGCTGTCAAAGTTAACGCGTTATCACAGATATTGTGCCAAGGATGCGCATTGACGCTACCGTGAGGCGCGCGACGGGCTCCGAGTCAGCGTCTCTGGGGGGGGCGTTAATTCGCGGTTCTGATGTGGGGGGGGGCGTTAATTCGTGGTTCTGATGGGGGGGTGGGGGTCCGTTAATTCGCGGTTCTGATGGGGGGGGGGGGTCCGTTAATTTGCGGTTCTGATGGGGGGGGTGGGGGTCCGTTAATTCGCGGTTCTGATGGGGGGGGTCCGTTAATTCGCGGTTCTGATGGCGGGGGGTCCGTTAATTCGTAACCGTACCGTTACCGTGGACCAAAAACCGTGATACATACCGTACCGTGGGCACACTGTACCGTTGCATCCCTAATGTGTACGTGCACCCACCGAGGCACAAACAACCATGGATGCCAGGGTCATATAGACGTTCAGTCCATCTCACCGGAATGTAAATAAGGCCGGGTGGTGCACCTCACCTTATTTCTCCGCTCTTGTCAAGACTTGCTCATCAAAACGGCTCCCCCTGTTTCCATGAAAAACATTTATTCACCTTATCAGCGGTGACCCCCGCGACCTACCTCCCGACACAAGACGTCTCTGTGAGGCGCTAGCGTGAATATTGCCATGAGATGCCGTTCGTCCAACATGAATGCAGGGAATAACTCCATGGCCACTGCCGTGACTTCTACTACTATGGCAGCTTGTGTGTGTGTGTGTGTGTGTGTGTGTGTGTGTGTGTGTGTGTGTGTGTGTGTGTGTGTGTGTGTGTGTGTGTGTGTGTGTGTGTGTGTGTGTGTGTGTGTGTGTGTGTGTGTGTGTGTGTGTGTGTGTGCGTGCAGAGCCTACATTGATATATCCATGCAATATGTTCCGGGCTCCCGGTAAAGTCAAGTTCATCGGCTATTAATAACCAGCATTAGCCACCGGCTACTCTCCGGTGGTATGTCCGGGGGTGTGAGAACGTCAGCCACTGGGCTTTAAGGTCAACGCAGTACAATGCCAACAGTCTGACGTCGGCCATACAGTAAGGTCACATCAGCGTTTTGTCTGTTTCATAGGGGGCGAACCGGTGTGTTGTGCTCGGATGCAGACGGATGCAAACGGGACACGGTGTATTAAAATCGATAACCCTTGTAATCAAAGCATGTGTTTCAGCGGATAAGGGACGATGGCGAGCTTTATACCACAGGGTTTTAAATGTAGGGCACATGGAACATGGAAATCACAGGTGTGGCGCTTAAATTCCTTCTGCAGTCATTCTGCACTGATTTCCCCCTCCAAAAAAGCTGAACCGCTGTGCCACATGGCGGTGATGTAAAACATTCAGAGCTGAGTGATGAAGCACCGCAACACGCAGATATTCAAAGAAAACCTAGTACAAGAGAGTCGAGTCGTTTTCTTACGACAAACTACCCGCCTCCATATTCATCACAAAGTCGCTTCATCCGAATTTCTGTGTCTTTTTAACGCCGCCTCCGCCTGTGCTGTGCTTTCACATCTTCCACCTAAAAACAGATTTGTCCTGAGACTCCCTGTTTCCAACTGTCAGCTTGTATTCGTGCACCTATGTGTTCTTGTCAATGTGTCTGTGCACGTGTGTCTCATCTAATGTGCCTGTGTGGGCCAGTACAGGAACATTAGCGTGAAACTTAATGATGTCTCTTTCTTCTCCATAGACAGCATCACAATGTCAACATCATTAGCCTTCACGCAGTTAATGAGTCAGCCATTCTGAAGAGAGGCCCATTATCCAGAACATTCTTTCACCGGCATTAATAAACTCCCTCGCCCTTAAAAAAAGAAAAGCGAGAGAGCGAGAGAGAGACAATCTATTCGCCTCCTGTGGATATTCTCGGCTGGTAATCCTTTACCAAGCTCCTCTACAGAAGATATATTTAGTGGACCAATAGGCCGTGTTTCTCTGAGTGTACAGGACACACACACACACACACACACACAACCACCTACAGGGACACGCATGTGGGCGATAAAACACAGACGGCTGTTTGGACAACTATACAGATGTCCCCCGACCCCTCCCTCCCGAGCTCTCCTCTCCTACACCGAGCACATGACGACCGAGCGCGCGTGTATATATAGTTGTGCTGACTCATGCGAAATCTCCCGCCCCCACCCGCACTCACCCCCGCTCTCCTCCTCTCTCCTCCCCCGAGCCCCAGCCCCATGCACCGCCGTATACGGGCTGGTCCCCGACACCTCGCTTCAGGGGCCGCCGTAATACACATGTCACTCCCCCCTCGTACTCCAGGGAGCCAGCGCAATGTGTTGACCTCAGCATCTCCCTCCCTCCCTCCCTTCCTCTGTCCCTCCCTCCCTTCCTTCCTTCTTTCCTTCCTTCCTTCCTCCCTCCCTTGCCTCCTCCTTGTCCTGCTCTGGCTCACCTGCAGCGCTTTCTTGCGTCGGTGTTTCAACCCACGAAGGGAGAAGGGCAGGAGGATGGAGTATAGGCAGCAACCGCAACCATCACCACCACCACAAGCACGTCCACCATCATCACCACCACCACCACCAGCACCAGCACCACCGCCACCACCACCACAACCTCATTGAGACAAACCCATAAGCAAGTGTCCACACACACACACACACACACACACACACACACACACACA
>PIJE02008583.1:0-5000 GCA_002895965.2 Coryphaenoides rupestris
GGGGGGGGGTAATAAAAGTACTTCATCCATCTATATATCTATCTCATCACACAATCACGATAGACTCAGCAATGCAGCCGTCGCGTATTCAAGTCAGTGACAAAGCTGTGCGTTTTTATTCATGCGTCTCGCTTGAAAGCTGCTCTCCCCGCCTCCCTCTCTCTCTTGCTCTCGTTCGCTCTCTTGTGTGTGTGTGTGTGTGTGCAGATGTGTTATTTTTTTTACGCATCTCTCTCTCTCTCTCTTCCATCGAGTGTGTGTGTGTGTGTGTGTTCCCCTCGGTGTTCCCTCCAAGACCGGGAGGCAGGGACAGACTACCCCCTATCCTGTGGCAAACCCTGACCGGAAATAAGCAGGTAAGGGAGATGGATGAATGGATGCGAGAATACAAAAAAGTCCGGTCCCCCTCCCCGGCGCATCTCAGATGGCGACGAAGATAAATACCGATGGAAATATCAGAGATGAAGAGTTTTTGAAGAGAAGAGATTTTGTGTTCTTTGCGCCGAGTTCTAAAAAAGAAATGAGAAACAGTTTTTTTTTTTCCCGCCTTCCAGGAATAGATACAGCAAGGAATGACAAGGACTGATGAGGGCAGAACAGACACTGGGAAGTTGGCAACGGAGGAGAGGGAGAGAGAGAGGGAGAGAGAGAGGGAGAGAGAGAGGGAAGAGAGAGAGAGAGAGGGGGACAGAGAGAGAGAAAGAGAGCGAGATAAAGAGATAGAGAAGAAAAGATAAAGCAGCGAATGAGCAAAGCTAAGTGCTAGAGGCTGAACAGAATGAGATGTGAGCGTAGCACAATGTCTGCCACCACCTCCAAGCCTCCAGCAGCCTGCCAACGACCCACACGACCGAACCAGCCAGCCAGCCAGCCAGCCAGCCAGCCAGCCAGCCTGCCATGCCATCAACCAGCCAACCAGCCAGAGACCTTGCCAGCCAAGCCAGTCAACCAGCCAGGTAAACCAGCCACCGGGCTTCGCATCGACGGAGCAGAAAGAGACTGGACGGCATACCTTAACGTACAGCGTCTGGTAATCCTGTGAATACGTACGCCAGACACACACACACACACACGCACACCCCCGAACCACCACACACACACACACACACACACACACACACACACACACACACACACACACACACACACACCACAGCACCCTGCAACAAAACATATTCACGTAGCTACCAGCGTCGGTCAGTAAACCACCGTGGAGCCATTCCCAATATCAAGGCAGTCAGTCTCCACCCGATCACCAGCCATACACATCTACGAGCAGTCAGATACACACCGAACACATCACGCCCATCCAAGTTCTACACGCAGTCAGTACCTTCTCATCTAGATTAGGGCTAGGGGCCCAAGGATAAAGACCAATTCTTCCCTCCCCATTCCCCGCGTTCGCACCCCATGTACTCCCGCACCACGCACGCCCCCCCCAAAGTTTATACCTTCATAACTGTCTGTCTCTCTCCCCTCCCTCTCTCTCTCTGCTCTCTCACCCGTCTAGCCCATAACATCTACAGGCAGTCAGTACTCCACCCGTCTAGCCCATAACATCTACAAGCAGTCAGTACTCCACCCGTCTAGCCCATAACATCTACAGGCAGTCAGTACTCCACCCGTCTAGCCCATAACATCTACAGGCAGTCAGTACTCCACCCGTCTAGCCCATAACATCTACAGTCAGTCAGTACTCCACCCGTCTAGCCCATAACATCTACAGGCAGTCAGTACTCCACCCGTCTAGCCCATAACATCTACAGGCAGTCAGTACTCCACCCGTCTAGCCCATAACATCTACAGGCAGTCAGTACTCCACCCGTCTAGCCCATAACATCTACAGGCAGTCAGTACACCACCCGTCTAGCCCAGAACATCTACAGGCAGTCAGTACACCACCCGTCTAGCATAGAACATCTACAGGCAGTCAGTACACCACCCGTCTAGCCCAGAACATCTACAGGCAGTCAGTACACCACCCGTCTAGCCCAGAACATCTACAGGCAGTCAGTCCCCAGTGTTATGAGATATAAAGTGGTTCCTGGTGTTTTGATTCGTCATATGAGTTCAACCGTACCGTCAAAACATGTGTGAACAACCTATTCATGACTACATAGGACTAGGAAGGATTCATGTTGTTCTCCGGGGGTCACATGGTGTTGTGAACGGGCGTGATACTCGTGGAAAGCTGGAGGGAACCTCTCAGCTCACGGCCTGTAGACTTGTTGATCGTAGAGAGAACCATGGTGATTGACAGGACAATAGGAACCCCCAAAACAGCACACCTTATTAATTGCCACATATTGTTATATATAAAAAAAAGTGTGCCTTTTTTAATCCATGGAGATTTGATATATATAGCCCAGCTCCCTCTTTTAGAGTCCAATGCTGCCAAGCGACTTGAGCGGTTATTATATTGGCAGCAACACAATTGCCGACCCGCTTAAAGAAAATGGCGGGAGAATTCTGGCCTTAAGACGTTGCTGTGGTCGTCTTCGGGGCTTCTAATCTCGTAGCGCTCGTGTCTCCTGCTAACACAAACCACACATGTGCACCTTCTTCACTACTACTGGCAGACGTCGAGTCGCAAGGCAGACTGACTTAGCATTTAAATGTAGCACCTGGCTATAATGTTTAGTACAGAAGAAAAAAAATAAGGCCTTAATAAAAGTTGCTCGGTCAAATTGCTAAAGAGACGTGTGACTTGGATTGATGGCTTGCGTTCAAAATGGCCACTGATGTATTTTGTATTATGTTCATGTACAATGCGTTGGTATCTCCCAGGGGTACGAAATGACCGATGAAAAAATGCACCTTAGAGGAAAATTATGCAAGCCTTAAACACGCGGTAGGCATTCTCCTTTAATTCAATATAAGTATTGGAATTCCTATTAGTTTGAAACAAGCTTGTTATTTATTGAAAATTAAACCCAAATCTGATAATACGAAAACATCATTGCTATTATTTCGTTTCTTTATACGTTGAATGATAGATATGGTATAATAATGACGATACATATAATAGTGTTTCACGACATAAATGATAAGTATTATTTAATAGGAATGTTTGTTGCCAGTATCGAGGAAAACGTGTGGATTTACAGAGTATTCCTTAACTACAAAATGCTGTACTACAGTACAATAGCCCAGTGTGGGGAATCCTATGAAGTTCTCTAATGAGAAGATAAATACACAGACGTTTTTTAAGATACAGTAGTGAAAAAAAACCTGGAATTTAAACATTTTATTAGTATTATATGTTAATTATTTATATCGGATAAATCTGAGAAAGCAAAGAATATAAAAATATAAATATAAGAAATAATATAATTACTATTATAGCTGTGTTAGGCTGTTGGTTGGGAAAATGAAATACGATTAGTTCTAATTCTAGGATTAAAAACATTGGTAAGGAGTTGGGGGGGAAAAAGGAGGGGGGGGGGGGAAAAGGTAAGAGGATGTGGGTGGGGGCCGTAAGGGGTGGATGGACACACCATCCAAATCATCCAATTCGTAGAATAGGACTATCCCAAAGGAATTCCCAACATTTAGTATTCATAGTGAGAAAAATATGAGTAGCTATGAATGAACAATTCTTTGATTTTATGTACATATAATGTTTAATAAAAAAAAAATAAATTATGTGCTTTTACTCTGGGTGTGTGAGTGAAGGAGGAATCACTAGAGGCGTCGCTCAATAATATTATAAGACGAGAATATTAGATTAGTAAGGAAAGAAAAACCTGAGAGAAGGAGATGTTTTAATGTTTTTAAAGAATTAGATCTGCGAGTCGATTATATCTCAAGTTTGCCAACTGAGCAATATTAAAAGCAAATCGGCGAGGATAACCAAGTAACTACAGAAATTTGTGTCACATCGAATCTCTGTTACACGCTAATGCATTTCTTTGCTGTGTTGACTAAACTTAGTAACCAAAAGATAATCTATCACGAGTTTATCTAAATATTTCTGCTAGAACTACTCTGTCAAATCAATCGAACGAAGTTTTTGTTTATCATACACTAATTTAAGTTCTAACATCTGTAAAGGAAAAAGGAGAGATGAAAAAAGGGAGGGGGCGATTTAACCACAAAACGTTCTCCCATAAACTTCACTTGTAATATATCCTATAAACTGTATGATCATAAACTATGCTAAGAAAGTAGGTGAACGGTTCCGATGTTAATAAGCAGAACCGAGATATGTTGCGTAAGAACTTCGAATATGCACAGTGTTGATTAGTCGGCGGTTAAAAAGCAAAATTGAACCGTGAAGATAAGCGGGGGGAACTCGTAAGGCGCACGCAAATGTTGCTTAGAAACCTTGAAGAAACCCTCGACAAAAACACATAGAGAGATTGTCAGACAGACAGTTAAACCGTAAATCGAACACAAACGGTCCCGTACAATAAGTAACTTCTTGCGAAAAGGAGCTAAGAAGCTATTGTAGCCATGGCTCATCCCCATGACGCAGCCGTGTGCGACGTACCAGGGGTATTCTCTGGTGTTCCACAACAATGCATTCAAGCGCCCTCGCGCACAACGATTGCCTTTTATGTGTTTTGTTTTAAAAGTGTCAAGCTGGTGGGGCCCCGCCACTTGTTGCTCGAAGGTGTCTGGCTACGTACTGAGCATTTCTTCCGCGAGGGTCACACAAACACAAAAAGGTAAATGAGAATGAAACCACATGTGAGGGACGCGCGGATGAATCACAAAAGCAATAAGTTAATATCGTATTTGTAAAGTGTAAACTCATTTCCAGCTGCGGAGCTCTCCAGGCCTCCTCTCTGCGCTCATCTCTCTGCCTGAGGTATGCATCCTAATTGAAGTTAGGCACATTATGGGTTTTCTTGTCTTTCTTCCGTTAACCATTCGGATGCAATCCAAGATCCTGAAATTCATTGAATGTATGTATAAGCACGACTGGTGCATCATATACGTCCCATGTTGGTATTTATGTATCGTATATTTATTTAAGTAAGTATTCCTCACACAGT
>PIJE02008584.1:0-10096 GCA_002895965.2 Coryphaenoides rupestris
TCATACACACAGTACTACTCACAGTACTACACACAGTACTACTCACCATGTCATACACACAATACTACTCACAGTACTACACACAGTACGACTCACCATGTCATACTCACAGTACTACTCACCATGTCATACATACAGTACTACTCACAGTACTACTCACCATGTCATACACACAGTACTACTCACCATGTCATACACACAGTACTACTCACAGTACTACTCACCATGTCATACACACAGTACTACTCACAGTACTACTCACCATGTCATACACACAGTACTACTCACAGTAGGCTACTACTCACCATGTCATACACACAGTACTACTCACAGTACTACTCACAGTAGGCTACTACTCACCATGTCATACACGTTGAGGATGATGGGTTCGCTCGCCATCACAAGGACTCCAGCCTCCTAACCTCAATATATATCCTATGATATACTTATATACCCCTAACCTCAATATATATATACATATACACACTGTACTGTAGTACTCTATTCAATATTACTAGCTCTGGTTATGATGTCATCATATATCATACACATAGAGCTATATATACGTCAATATATCGCATGTGTCTAAAGGTTTCCGGGCTCCTCAAACTAAAGATATGATATATAAAAAAATTATGTATAATAGACATCTAATAATAGAAGTCCTCAGCCGTTATCTGGGGTTAGCCTCCGAGCTCAGGCAGTTATTCACTTATTTCACCTCTTCTGTGTATAATAGTACACGTTCGTTAACAGCGACCCGCTCTTGGAATCCTCAACATTTACATACACGCGTCAAAAAATAAATATCCTTCATAAAACATAAAGAGCGTTGATGATCATTACAAAAAAAAAAGCATCCAGCTGCGGCTGCGCTAGCGGATGATGTTCGAACGACGAGTGATCTGTGATCGACTGGCCAAGCCTGCCTGCCTGTCGCTCTCCTGAGGAACTCTGATCGACTGGCCGGCCTGAATAATTTGAGGCCACTGGCCATTCATTAGTTAATTGTTAGATGGATGAAGGTCACAAAGACTGCTTTACAGGGGCCATAAATGTTAAGTCATAAAGTCAACAGGCTTTAAAAGAAAAGAAAAGAAAAAAAAGATAAGCCAATAGGCTACAGTGTAGGAAAAGATAAGATAAGAATACAATTAAAAAGGAAAATAAAATAAATAAAAGTTGTCGTTTTAAGAAGGGACTCAAAGGATATCACTAAATGGACCGAAGTGATTGTGGAGTGTGTGTATGTATGTCTGTGTGTGTTTTAAACAGCTGCACCTGGCAGATTAGACCCTGAGGCTGAACACTGTGGTGCATTGGCCAATCAATGCACCACCGGATAAGGCACCACGCAAACAAAACACAGGACAAGGGTAGACATGTCATGGCATTTATTTCACAGTAAGAAGGCAGTGAAATGTTCCTTGGTATTCATTGGCCATCCTTGGCAGCCCTTCGTTCCGGAGACACAAAGAGCACAACATGTTCTAGCATTGTTATTTTAAATGTGCTTCGCTTCCTTGCTTGGGGAGAGCACTTCAGTCACGTCCTGTCTTGTATCTCGCCTGCCTCGAGCTCCTTCAGAAGAGCTTCAAGGTCACCTTCAATCTGAAGCGCTGTAATTTGATGACACTCGAGCTATGTCACTTTGACCTCTGCTTTGATTGATCTCCTCCCAGGCCAATTCACCAGTTCCACTAACCAAACAAACTGATTCATCATTACACAAATAATAGAAGTTATCAACATAGTTGTTTTATTTGTATGCAGTGGCACAATTTGACAGTAGGTAGGCATGTTTCACCATCTCCTAGACAATTTGTTCAATTGTAGTGACACCTGCTTTATTGGACTTTACACCCCATGTATTTTCCTATATAATTCCATATTAACCCAATTTTCCACATTCCAAACCTGTAAATACAACAAATCCAACTGGACCCGGTCTCTCGTGCCACCAACCGGTCAAAGTTGGGTAAAAAAAGGGCCATAACTCAGGTCCTGTTTGACCCACACTCACAACCACAGCTTCTCATGGTCTACAAACTAACTTACCATCAGGACCATTGACCTCTTTTTCACTAGGTCACTTCACCTGGCACCAAAGTAAAGATTATGTGGCATTTGTTATGGCCAAGTTGGTTGTTTTATTATATGACATAAATTGACCAAAACACATTCAATCTGAGACAGAAGCAAGATCTTCAACAACACACCTCTCTGTTTTCAGATAACTATCACATCATAGATACAACAGTTATAATATACTTATTAAGGGTCAGGGTTGAGGGTCAGGGGTTATTCTAATTTTTCACCCAGGAGCTCCAGCAGGGCTTCCTGATTGGAGAAGACCTCAAGGGCAGAGTTCATTTCCTCCATAAGCCCCTCCCCCAACATGAAGTTCCTCACGTCGTGCACAGTCAGCCCGATGCGGTGGTCTGTGATACGGTCCTGAGGGAAGTTGTAGGTTCGAATCTTCTCCGACCTCCCCTTGGTCCCAATCTGTTGGAGCAGGACAACATATTTTATTTGTATCTAACCTTTATTTACATCAGGTTAGACCACGATAGCAGCAAAGCTACATAGTATGACAAGCAACAATGACAACAAAGGACAGCTACATAGACTTAGTCCACAATGAAAAACAATGAAAAACAATGAAAAACAAATTAACAAAAAGTCCCAGAAACATTTTGGAAACGTAAAAGCAAAGTTATGAACTGAAGGGGTCATTCAACGGATTTTAAATGGGTTTGACATTCAGAAAGAGTTGGCCAAAGCTAGAGTTTAATATATGTGTGTGTCTGTGTCTGTGTGTGTATAAGTACCTGGACCTTGCGTGCCGCGTATCTCCGGCTGGTCTCCTCCTCCAGCTTCATGCTGTAGAGTTTGGCTCTCAGAACCTTCATAGCTTTCTCCTTGTTCTTCAGCTGGGAGCGTTCCTGCTGACACTCTGACACCACACCTACATGCACACGCGCACATACACACATCATGTACACCACACACACACACGGTGTGAACAGTGGACACACATATGATCATCATATACACACAGATTGAGATATATTTACACAACTCTCCACTCACATTTGTAAATAGTTTTGCCCCATAAAGTTCTCCCTTATGGTTCAGTGGTGGTGAGCTAAGGGGCTAGGGGTGGGGCTAGCTGGCGTGGCTATGGGCAACTTTTGTTTGGGAAAGGAAAGCTGCATAGTATCCTGCTGTTGGTGAGAATGATATAGAGAAACTGAATGATGACTGAATTGAGTGCTGTGTTTATTAAGCTATTCTTGTTGTAGAGTTGGTAGCACTATTTTCTTAAAGCTAATCTTGTTGCAGTGTTGATCGTGCTATTCTCTTCAGCTCTATCACTCTGCCAAGTCTCAACTGAGATGCTCACCAACTTCTGCAAGAGACTCAAGACTCACCTGTTCAGAGTTTAGAGGTTTCTGAACCCTAGCACTTACTTGCATGTTTGTGTAGCATCCTACCCCAGCTACAGTATCTTGCTGCTCTTATCCTTATTATTCTTAACCTAGCTAATTTGTTCTCAACCTAGCAATTATAAGCACTGGAAACTTGTTCTATTAAGTCTCCCTCTTTCAACAAATGTACTCACTTTGGATAATATTGTCTGCCAAATAAATTTAAATGTTATTGTGAGGTCTGGGCAGGACTAGGGGCAGGGCTAGGCCTACCTGTGGGCAGGTGAACTATCCTGACAGCACTGTCGGTAGTGTTGACATGTTGGCCTCCTGCTCCACTCGCCCTCGTCGTCTCGATTCGCAGGTCCTTCGTGTGGATCGTTAACGAGATCTTTGAGAGAACACACACACACATATTACAGATGGTAGCCAGGAGTCACAGAACAGCAGTCGTGGTGTGTGCATGGTGTGTGCAGTGTGTGTGTGTGTGTGTGTACCTGTGTTGGCTGTGGGAGGACAGCTACCGTCATGGTGCTGGTGTGTGTGCGTCCTTGTCTCTCCGTCTTGGGGATCCTCTGGACGCGGTGGACCCCCGCCTCAAACTTCATCCTCTTGTAGCAGCAGGGACCACTGATACCAGCACAGCCCTTCCGGAGACCCCCTGCGCACACACATGCAGGCACGCACGCACACACACACACAATCAGCTAACCTGTTCAGAGTTCACCTAGACTCTGCATAGCCTTTGTCGCTGGGCATGCTCCCTATCTCCTACCTATGTCGCTGTGTGGATATGCTCCCTACCTCCTACCTATGTCGCTGGGCATGTACTCAAGGACATCGAAGGTCCAGCCCTGGTGCTGAGCGAAGCCCTGGTACATGTCAAACACCTGTAGACCAGAGCACAGAAACACAGATGAGACTGACGGCAAATCATTACATCATCTCGTCATGTTCATGACATCATCATCGTCGTCACATTTTCACCTCAGCTGTGAACAGCATGGACTCCTGACCACCGACGCCCGCCGTGACCTCTAGGACAAGTTCACTCAGATCTACCTCGTCATCTGGGACAAGCATCTCCATGATCTGATAGACAGGGAGGGAGCGCAGAGAGTGAGAGAGTCAGAGAGAGTGAGAGAGAGAGACAGAGTGAGAGAGTATGTGCGTGTGTGTGTGTCTACCTTGTGTCTAAGAAACTGGATGTGTTGGAGGCCATCTTGGATGTCAATGGCAGCAAGCTCCCTCATATCTGGGTCCTCGTCTGGGGAATCAATCATTACAAATCAATCATTGCCAACCAATCATTAGCAATCATTACATCCGTACGGCTGCACAATTAACCGTGGAGGATCAGGATCTCGACTCATAGCCCTGTATGACAATGATTCTGGCATTTCTAGCCCTGTGGGGCAGAGTAAGCCCACCATGCAGAAGGGACTCTGCATCCTTCATCTCCTCCTCTTTGGTCTTCAGCTCGCAGATGCTCTTCACCAGAGGAGCCGCCAGGTTAATTCTCATCCGCATCGCTCTCAGCTCCTCCTGCTGCTGCTCTCCTCCAGAGCCAATACTGTTGACTGTCTGCAAACTCTCCTCATATTCCCTCTCCAGCTTCTGCAGATAGTCCCGCAGCGCCTTCCTGCCGAACATCTCCTCGGCTGTTATCAGCTTGTCCGACCACAGGGGGGCGCTGCGGTGAAAGGGCGCCCGGAGCTCCGTCGCCTGGTGACCCAGCCTGCTGAGTCCCGGCTTCTTCAAACCACACAGAAGGACAGCCACGGTGACAGCGCGTCGCTTGTTTGACAGCGAGCGCCAAGCTGTTCTTAAAGCCATGTCACTGACAACCTGTCTAACACATACAGTAGATGTCGCTTCCCATTCACTTCAATCTCTTGTGTTCCGTTGTGTTGTCATGTTGGTGAGGTTCACAGCCCCTTCTGCTTGCTGCGGCGGGTCTGTTACATAAGTGGATAATAAATCATTTGCGTGAGTTAAATGACTGATGAATGTTAGAATATTAACAAGAGGTATGTATGGCACAAGGGGGCAGACATGTTGCGCATGCGCAGAGAACCCCTTCTCCTTCTTCGCGGGTAATGTCGGTAGTTTTGAAACCAGGTGAGATCACAAGTCGCCCTCCTCAGGATGGGGGCCTATGATATGATCTATATTTTACAGTCGACGCATAATGATAAATGGTATATTTCACATTTGCATTGAGGGCATTTGGCGGACGCTTTTTATTTCAAAGCGACGTACAATAAGTACATTTGTCCAAAAACTTGTGAAACAACAACATATCCGCTGAGGGTACTGACTGATTTTTATAATCAATAAACATTTAATTTTATTGTAAATTAGGCTTTGTCATGCACCAAATCACCAACGCAAATTCCTATGTGTTTTATTTTATTTTATTTTATTTTAATTTTTTATTGCTGAACACCGGAACTAGACGCCCACGCCAGGGTTCCTGCTTGGCTGTGATTGGTCGGCGCTTATAAGCCCGCCTATTTCAAAAACTTCAGTTGTGGCGCTTCGAGGCGGTGGAGCGCAGGCTGCTAGTTCTGCTCTTTACTTTTGGTTTAGTTTTTTTTTTAAATAAATTTTAACCAAAGAGGAGCTGTTCTAGGCGAGTTTTGCTGAGGCGGCCAACTACGGAGAAGCAGTCTATCCCGCAGTTTATAATATAAGGTAAGTGGATACGTTTATTACTTTTAAAATAGGAAACCTTCAAACACTAACCCCCCCCCCCCCCCCACCACCACTACTAGCCATTGATATGCTTATTTAATTATAGTCAGTCCCATCTAGTTCAACAGGAACTGGTCTAATTTGTCGTGTTGTGTTTTTGGTTTGCTTAACTCCTATGTTTTTCCCTCCAACTTTTTTCTCTCTGGCTGCACATTTCCAATGAGAAAGAAAAGCTCACAGCACACGCCACCATGTCACTAAACGCAACTACGTACTGTATCCAGATGTACTGTATGTCAAGTGCGGATATGCAGGGTTTTTTTTGGTGGTTTTCTTGCAGTATATGCAAGTGGGGCAACATTTTTCTTCCCACGTTGCCTCCACCGACAGCCTACTGTAGGCCTCTGCTCGGACAAGAATTTGCAATATGGGCGCCGAGCCGTTTTTTCCCACAAAATATATCCCAGTGCTGATGGTAGAGATAAGGTTGACAATAGGCTAACTTATCCAAGTTTACTTTGCAAATGTCTCTTCACGCAGTCTCACCACATAACCATAATCATGCATATAATTAAATGACACTTTCCTCATGTCGGATTTTCAGCTCTTCTGTCCAAGTATACATGTGCAATAATACTTCTGCACTACCACTCCCAATACACATTGGTAACTTGTTTTGCTGACTGAATATCCTGCGCTAAGAATTTTTTATATTTTTACATTGGGAC
Source organism: Coryphaenoides rupestris (assembly GCA_002895965.2). Taxonomy (NCBI): domain Eukaryota; kingdom Metazoa; phylum Chordata; class Actinopteri; order Gadiformes; family Macrouridae; genus Coryphaenoides; species Coryphaenoides rupestris. Next base: position 6,857 of record PIJE02008584.1, read on the forward strand.
TCACTGTAAATGTGTTTGTTTTATTGCAATGCATCCTCTAACACAAGAATTTCCTTCGGGATCAATAGTTTTCTTAAGAGCTAGATCTGTAAAGGCAATACTATTCAAGATAATATACACTATAGTTATGTTTGTATACTATACATATATTTGTCTTGTATCATACAGGCAGGTGGAGTTGAATGATGTGTCTCTTCTGCAGGTCTTCATTGTTTGTCTGTGATCCAAAGCCACGAACCCACCATGAAAAGCCCGACTGGTTCTGAGGCTTCGAGGAGGAGCAGGAGATTGAAGGAGCTCCTGGTGCTGAAGGCCGTCTCCGCTCCGGCAGAGCTGGCTTCCGTCCCCGCCGGCGTCCACAACAAGGAGAACCAGGACGTGGCCCGGCCTCCGCGCCCTATCACGCCGCAGGACCTGTCGTCTAGCAGCAGCGGGCAGGAGGACAGTGGCTATCTGTCGTTGCACAGCAGTCAAGTGAGCGATGAGCAGTATGAGGAGACGGACCGCGTGCAGCCGCAACCCCCGGACCTTGCCTCACCTCGCACCGCCAACACCACATTATCATCGACCTCTGCCAACAGCCACGCCTCACTGAGCTCCTCCACCCCGCGGGTATCGGTGTGCTGCTCCTCCTCCTCCGCCACCCCGCGGGTGCCCCTAAGCTCCTCCACCCCCAGAGCGTCCTGTCGGAACTCCAACCTGCCCATTGTCCGCTTTCAGCAGGCGGTGTGTGCGGAGCTGGCCTGCAACTTCCAGAATAACCACAGGTACCACCATCAGTCACTGTGTAGATTGCAGATGACTCCCCACTGTAGCGTCCAACCACTACAGATGTTGGTACTGCACTCGGAATGTCACTTCTGCTCTTATCCCAGCTATTATGCAGGCAACCTAGCAATATATGTAAGTCTCTTTGGATAAAAGCATCTGCTAAATGTAACATCGTACATCCATCATGTCAACAATTAACTAACAATCGCATCAGTTTTCTGGGCTATAATAACTTCAATAATCTGAAGACATAAAAATGTATGGTCATTGTTTAAATGATCCTGGAAAGTTGTGGAGGATTGCACTACTAGACATAGAATCTGCTAGACCTAGAGCCTGTCTCCTGGTGTTCTCCGGTGTGTGTTTGTGACCTCGGGTTTGTTGTGGTGATTTCTGCTGTGGTGTGACTTGTGTTCTGGTGGGCTGAAGGTATGACTGGAGCATCGTGTCTCTGCTGGCGGAGAAGCACCTTCTGGACCGGGTGATTGGAGGACAGATGGGTCGCGACCACGTGGATGTCTTCTCTGCGTTGTGGTCTCGTAACCTCCGGGGAATCCTCTGCCGCATCCTGGGCCTGCTGGGTGACCTGGACCTCATCAGGTACTACAGTAGCGACACACCTTTGTGCTTAGTGGACCCCGTGTGTTTGTGGAGACACTGATGGGAGGCTTCCTTCAGATGCAGGGCTGTGAGCAAGACGTGGCGGAAGATCGTCCAGGAAGATGGCAACGCCATGGGATGCATTCAGAGAGCCAGACGGCAAATGGTACACACACACTCACACTCGCACACACTAGTTCTATCTCTATCTCTAGGGGGCAGTTGTGTAGCTATAATGGTCGTGAAGCATGATTTAACTGATGTGTAATGGAGGCCTGGCAATGAGTGGACTGGTCTCTGACTGGAGGGAGTGTTTGTCTCTGTAGGAAAACTACCGCCCAGTGTCTCGGGTGGTTCCTGGATCTGGTCTGACCAGGGACTCCGGTCTGCCTCGGGTGGCTCTGTCCGGCATGCAGACCCTGGCCTCCACTTCCTCCCGGAGCAGCCCCGTCCCTCTGGAACAGACGCGCTTTGACACCTTCCTCCAGGTAGGCTGACCGTGACCTGTACACCCACACTCTTAATTATGTGGGGCAGAGCAGTCGCAGTATTGGAAAATTATGATGGCGCAGTCTCATAGAATCAAGTAGTTGCTGTCCCGAAGCAAACTAGCTAGGAGCGACTACTTGGCTTAGGCTTGTTCATGATGACCACCAGGGTTCTTCAGTCTAGCACAGACATGCATAAAATCTGTCCGGTGTTCCGCCTTTCCTAAGAATTGGGACAACATGTGCGTTTGTTTTCTCCCTCCAGGCCGCCAGCAGTCTGAAGCAGGACGAGGGGTTGCGTTGCTGCAGGCGCTGTAACTCCCCGGCCCGCCTGAACGCCCAGGCTCAGCGGGCCACCTGCATGCGGTCCAGCTGCCAGTTTGACTTCTGCACGCACTGCCAGGAGGCCTTTCACGGTGCGCGGCCGTGTCGCACGCTTCAGCCGCCCTGCGCCCACACCACAGGCCCCGGGCGACCGCGCAGCAAGCACAGCCTCCGCCGACTGTGACCGCCGCATTCAGAGGGTCTCCGGACTCTGGGGGGGGGTCTAGGTGTGGAACTAAGAAGGCTACAAATTTGCCCTGCGTGTCCACTGCAACTTTTAACCAAAGAGCGGCGCTCTTCAAACTCTTTTATTGGTTTTAGCAGTAGAAGGTCGCTCTAAATATTCAGATTTCTCCAGTAGCCCTGTCCTAGCGCTCATCTGGATTACTGGTGACCCCAGGTTGGTGTTGCCCCTGGTTACGCCCAGGTTGGTGTTGCCCCTGGTTACGCCCAGGTTGGTGTTGCCTCTGGTTACGCCCAGTGGTTGCCCCAGGTTGGTTATGCCAAAGTTGGGCTTGCCATTGTTACCTGCTGGTTAAGATCTGTCAGTCTGAAAAGAAAAGAGAAACACATGAACATTTTATTTTTTTTAAAGAACCTAATTATTTTAACAAAATATATGTATTTATCTGTAAGATGTTGTAGACTGTATTTAATAAATCTTTTCCATCCATCCATTCTCGTCCGCTTATCCGGGGCCGGCTAAGCAGGGCTTAGCCAGGCTTCCTTCTCCCCAGCCACACTTTCCAGTTCCTCCTGGGAGATCCCGAGGTGTTCCCTGGCCAGAAGAGAGATAATCCCTCCAGTGGGTTCTGGGCTCCATTTTGCCCTCACTCGTGAACAAGACCTCGAGATACTCGTTCCATGGCCAGTCCATGACTAGCACAGAAGTCTAATAACAAAACACCACTCTGGTTCAGATCGGGCAGGCCGTTCATCCCAATCACTCCCCTCCAGGTTTCTCCATCATTGCCCACGTGTGCGTTGAAGTCCCCCAGTAGAACTATGGAGTCCCCGGATGGAACCCTTTCCAGGATGCCACCCAAGGACTCCAAGA
>PIJE02008585.1:0-10096 GCA_002895965.2 Coryphaenoides rupestris
AACTTCATAAACATAAATAATGTTTTCAATAACCTTGTGTTTGCGATTGTGTGTCTGTGCATGTGCATGTGCATGTGCATGTGCGTGTGTGTGTGTGTGTGTGTGTGTGTGTGTGTGTGTGTGTGTGTGCGCATGTGTGTGTGTGTGTGTATCCTATGGAATGATGGTACTAAAAGTCCAGTTCAGAATTATGTTCAACCGCTTTCCAGAATTCCTACTGGCATGAACTTTCCAGGATGAGCCTTGGGAATGCCACCCCAGGGTCAAATTCTGTACATAATGAACGCTCACGTGCACATATACACACACGCACACACGTATACACACACACACACACGCATGCACGCACGCACGCACACACACACACACACAGACCAAATTAAGTTGGTTAGTGGTCAGTTTAAAGCAGTTCATAAAGTCAGTCGACGTTCTGTCCTCCTCTCTCGTGTGTCCTCGTATCTCTCCTCTTCTCCTCTCCTCGTCTCCTACTCTCCTTTCCTCCTCTCTTCAATGCTTCCTTCTCTCCTTCCTCCTCTCTTTAATCCCTGCTCATATCTCTCTCTCATCTCTATTATTATTGATTGTCTGTCCATGTATCTATCCTCTCTCTCTCTCCATCTCTCTCTCTCTCTTTCTCTCTCTCCCTTTCCTACTCCTCCTGTTTTTCCTCCTCCTTATCCTTGTCCTGATAATGATGAGTATTCATTTGCATATTATTTTTATGTTTGCTTGTGTGTGTGTGTGTGTGTGTGTGTGTGTGTGTGTGTGTGTCTGGGTGTGTGTATACAATAAGACGGATGTCTTGGAGGGATCACACTGTTGAACTGTGGAGGGGAGACGGGATACTTAGGATAGAGGATGTGGTCACAACCAAATCACTCCATCTTTTTTCACAGCTGGGGAAACCACACACACACACACACACAGGCACACACACACACACACACACACACACACACACACACACACACACACACACACACACATCAGTCTTGTCCGCTCTCCTCCTCCTCCTCTCCGTCGTCAGAACAGCTCGTGCTGGACCACCGCCCCCGACGCCAGGAGACTCCCGATGACCTCATGGCTGTAGCACAGGGTGTCCCTCAGCACCTGCACCGTGTGCTGGCCCACGGCGGGGGGCGGCCGCGGGGAGCCGCCGCACTCGAAGCCGCTGTAGCGCACAGCTGGACCTGGGGAGGGGGGGGGGGGAGGAGGAAGGAGAGGAGGAAGAGGAAGAAGAAGAAGAAGAAGAAGAAAAGATCAAAGTTTGCGGTTAGCGCTACGACAACGACGTCGTCAACAAAAGCAACAATAAAACGCTAAACGTATGCGGGTGTTGTTTAGAGACGGGTAAGCGGAAAAATGTGAAGATGGTGCACGCATGAGCGCACACACACACACTCAAATGAACACGCGCACACACACACACACACTCAAATGAACACGCACACACACACACACACAAATGCACTCACATACACACACACACAAACACACACACACACACACACACAAACACAAACACACACACGCACACACACACACACACACACACATACACACACACACACTTAAACAAACCCAAAAATGCTCACTTAGAAACACATGCACACTCAAGCGCACAAAAACGCACACAAAAATGCACTCAAACACACGGCATTGACGGTGCGTTGCAACTCTTTGGAGGTCGTCCGACTGCAGGCAAGACAAAGTTTCTGCGCAAGAAAAAGCTAAAAGTCGGAGTGTGTCTGTGAGAAATGTTCCAAACATTCCCGGATAGAAAAGCGCAACAGAAGGAAGTGAGAACGAGGAGCTCTTCCACGGAGGACAGAGCGTCAACTCAACACCAGAACACTCGTGTGATGTTAACACGAACACAGAAACACACACACACACACACACACAGGCTCATTTGAACAGGGAACAAAAGACAGAGATGGTTTGTTTCCCCTTCGCTCCGGAGGAGAGTGAAATGAAATAAATAAAATAAAAAAGAAAGGATCCGAGCAACTGGTGTACGTGACATCTAACGCCGTGTGACGGCGGGAAACGGAGCAGATCGTAAACGTGACAGGTTTGGCATTGTTTGTTCTCTCTCACACACACACACACACACACACACACACACACACACACACACGCGTGCACACACACACACACACACACACACACGTGCACCCACACTCACACACTTTCCCAGAGGGATATACAAGGGAGAGAACAGATTGACTGTGAGGAACAAAAGAATGGTTTTGATATGGCTCTTACACAACACACACACACACACGCATCAACACACACACACACACACACACACACGGTGAAACCACAAGTGTGCACAGGGAGTCATGGTCTTCCTCTCCCCTCGTCCTCCTCTTTCATCTCCTGTTCCCTCGGTTTGGCTCGTGGCTTCATCCAGACCAGCCTCCTAAACATGTTGGTCTGTGTGTGTGTGTGTGTGTGTGTGTGTGTGTGGGGGGGGGGACGACGCAACCATTACAACATCAATCTCTCACCGTGCCTTCTGCGGAACGGGGGGGGATTTCAAAAGTCATAAAGGAGGGGGAAATCCTCCATCGGAACGGGCGTTTTGTTTTCGGCGCGCGGAATCGAAGCCAGAGAATCCGGAGTCCACTCCCCAGAATCAAAGGAGCCGCTCTTCTAAAACATCGGCGACCGCAGAGGAATGAAGCGGAGTCAACACAACACACAGTGTGGAACTGTACAAATTAGAACTGGGATGGCTCAACTCCGTCACAGAGGAAAACATATTTGTTGATCTTATATTGATTCATTGATCTCGTCTTGTTTGCTGTCTCTGATCACCATGCAATCACCAATACACCAATACAAGTGAAATCCTGAAAATCAGACAAAAAATGTTTTGTAGAAAATGAAAACGGCCTCTTTTTTATGAATTAAGCAACGATGTGCAGCTCGCTAATGTATCCAGCTGCACCGAAAAGATCTGAGAACTTTCCGATGAACCAATTTGAACTCATCCGGGAAGTCGCCGCTGAAACAAAATGGCCGCCGCTGTGGATTACGGAGCCCCCCCGTAAGACACATGTGGTCTCTTTTCTTGTCACTCAAAAAAAACCCCGAGCCTCAAACGCTCAAACGCTCATACGCTATCACACAGATGTTCACACATCACATGACGACACGCGTGTTCCTCCATGGGAACGACGCCAACACGGCCCAAGGAAACACGCACACATCGCAACGCACGCTCTCCCCTCGGAGAGAACGGGAGAACATCCACACTGTGAAGATAGGGCTTCAAAAATGTGTTTTTATTTAAAATATCCGACAAAAAATGTAAACAAGCTTGCAAGTGGACAGCAAATGGACTCAAGTGTTAATTGAAGGGAAGGCTTCTTTCCTTTTGTTTTTTTTAAATAAACAAATCAACCGTCGGGTCATGGCCGCCGCCTTTGATTTTCCCGCCCAAACAAACCCTGAGCGGGAGGAGCCCACAGGAACCACGATGATTCACCGACGGGGACGACTTGTCCCTCACCGGAAAACCCACGCTCATCCTCCCAACGCTCCCCTCCCCTCTCTGTCTCCCAAACGAGAGAGAGAGAGAGAGAGAGAGAGGAGGCCAACATTTTGATTGATTATTGGCGCGAGGCACATTGATTACCGACGTGAAGTCTCGGTGACGTGGTTTGGAGCGGATAACGCGAGGGGTGGGGGGGGGGGCGGGGGTCTTTGACGTGTTGGTTTTGTCGGGGGCGTGGCTAATCAGGGAATCGGGGAATCACGGCTCAGGTCGGCGATCCATCACGCAACGTGAGTCGTCATCGCGGCGGCGGCGGCGATGTCGGCGGTCTGGTCTCGGCTCTCCAATAACGCATCTTTTATTCGCATTTGGAAGCCCGTCGCTTGTTATTTTTGTTTTGGGAAAATGAATAATATTGAAAATAAATTAGTCTCATCCGTCGGGCTTCTCTTGTCTTTGTCCGGTTGATGAATTGGGATGAGTTTCGGTCTCCTGTGATGCCATTCGTCATCGTCTCTGTGCGCAAGTTCATGGTTTTGAATGTCCTGATCTCTATTTGACGGAAACCCGGCCTCCTCCCCGACCCCCCAACTCCGTCTATCAATACCTATTTGATAGACGGAGCCGCGTGTTGCGTTGCCGTGGACTCGATGGCATCATGATTGACCAAGGGGGTCTCACTTAGTTTCCACCGGAAGTCACACTTTGCACGCGTGACCTGTGTGTGTGTGTATCACCCCATGCCCTGATGTTGACCCACCCACCCCCCCCACACACACACACACCCCAACCCCTAAATTGCCTTTTATAGGTTAAAGATCATCTTATAGAGGGTGAAAAAAACAACAACTTGGCTGACATGTTGTTACGTGGTCAATATGTGACCGTCTCCGGCGAAGCATTCTGATTGGACGGAACATAATTCCATAACGATTCCCAAGATGCACAGCTGGTCGCCCTTCATTCATGTGCCAATACGGCTGCCGGTTTATTCCTGGAATCTTCATTTAAATGTCCTCTCTCTATCTCTTCTTCTCTCTCTCCTGTCTTCTCTCTATCTCTGTCTCGCTCTCTTCGTCGCTCTATCTCTTTCGAATCTCTCTTCTCTCTCTCTTCTCTCCATTCATCATCTCTCTCTCTCTCCATCTTTTATCGTGCTTTTCTTGTCTTCCAAGTTTTTTGGAAGCTGAATTTACTGACTGAACACATGCGGAGATGACATTTGTTGGAAACCGTTCTTTCCCGTGAGACTCTTTGATTGTGCAGCGCTTTGCCAAATGTTTCTCGGCAACGGGCGACGAGTTAAATAGAAAATTGTGTTTTATGCGGCGCGGGATGACGGCGAGTCGATCGGGCTGGAAGAAAATAACTCGACGGCGGACAGCAGTTAGAAGAAGCGCTGAAACGAGTGTTTCGGGTTCGAAGATTGTTTGAATTCTGGTTTTGAAATTCGGGGGTAGTTAAAATGCCCCGCCCATTCTCCTGACATCTGGAGCGTGTGTGTGTGTGTGTGTGTACGTGCGTGCGTGTGTGTGTGTGCGTGTGTGTGTGTGTGTTACGGAAAAACTCATTTTATGTCTGTTTTTCTGTTAAAACCTGTATTGTTTTACTGGGTTTAGTTTTACGTGGAGGGACGCTCTGCTATTGAGCTTTCATTTAGCCTCACGTCAAATGTTTGAAACAGTTGAGACTTTATTAGAAGCCAGGGGTGATCTCACGCCTTCGGGCGGACGGCACCTCATCCAGAACGGAAGAGGAAAAGGGAATATATTGTAATATACTGGAGTCATAGAAACATTCACACACACACACACACACACACACACACACACACACACACACACACACGCACACTGCAGGTTGTGGGGACTCCCTCATATGAAGTCCACCGAGACTGCAGCATTTTCCGGAATCCTCTTCCTGCTTGGAGCTGCCATGCAGGCCGGATGGAGGGAGGGAGGGAGGGAGGAGATGAATGGGAGGAGAGACAGGGTGGGGGGGGGGGGGGGGGGGGGGGGGGTTGCAGGATTTCTCCAGCTGTAACAGCTGGGGAGGACATTACAGCCCCGCAGACCCACACTGCACTGCAGCGCAGCTCAGAGCAGCCCGCTGACCAATCATACCTAGGCACACACACACACACACACACACACACACACGCACACACACACAGAGCCGAGACAGACACGCACATTCAGACACACAGACACGTGCATTCTTTCTCACCCATCTCTCTCACACACACACACACACACACACGTGCACGGTGGCCGAATATTCGGACACTTGCACCACCACCACCACCACCTGTCACCTCCGGTCTGGTCAGGAAGTGTATGTTGCCCATCGACGATCAACCATGTTATTCCCATCCCCGCTTCTCTCCCTCCCTCTCTCTCTCTGTCTCTCCCTCCCTCTATGTCTCTGTCTGTCTGTCTCTCTCTCGCTGTCTCTCTCTCTCTCTCTTTCCGTTGTCCTTTTCTGGAGGAGAGAGGGGGAATAACAGGCAGGGAGAGGAGATGAATTCTGCAGGCCGACGGAACGATTGCATCAATGCATCGGAAGACGGAAGAGAGAGAGAGAGAGAGAGAGGAGAGAGAGAAAGAAAGAGAGAGAGAGGGGAATGGGGGTCAAGAGAGTGAGAGAGCGAAGTGAAATAGATTAAGGAAGGAAGGAGAAAAACGGCACAGAAACGACGTGTGAACAGAGTCCTGATATAGAAGGTGTCGGGTCAGAGCAGATGAACGCTAGAATACAGAGGCGTCCTCACAGCTGGAGCAACACAGGTGCAGCTCATGAGATTCATTCATGCTTTTGATTCTTCCTTTTCTCATGTTGCCAGAAGTATTGGTCGTTAAGTAACTAAGTCATTGACATTACTGATCGACATTATTGTTTATTTATTGTTTATTTGTGTTTTTATTGAGTTTCCACAAAGATATCTACAGAGCAGCGCGTCGAACGCAAAACCTTCAAACAAAGAAGACATGAAAGTAAAATAAAATAAGATAAATAATAACAATAATAACGAATAGTAGTCTTATTGTGAATGTGAATATTGAATATTTCAATATTCACATAAATATATTCTGATTGGGGCGGGCAAAATAAGACTTTTCTTCTACCTGCTACTTTTTGGTCAAGAAATGTACAAATAGAGATGTGGTTTGATTGTGAATCGCTTTTTTTTTTGTATATTCTGAAGTTGTCCATGACCATGAGCGGAATAAATACAAAATGAATGAATTAATGATGTGTCTGTTGGGTTTAGGTCTGGCAGTAGTGCACCAGTATAGACACAACTAGTCCAGTAGATATACTTTGATGCCATGCTGGTGCTGCGAGGGACATCAACAAGACCCACCTAATGTTACAACAGGAACAGGAAGTTAACTGACCCTGCTATTGACGACCTGTGGAAAGGGTCCATATCGGAGTGGAGCATCGCTATTGAACTTATCTGCTCTCTCGTCTCTCTCTCTCTCCTCTCTCTCTCTCTCTCTCTCTCTCTCTCTCTCTCTCTCTCTCTCTTCATATTGCTGAAACCTGTTGAACAACTTAGACTGTGCACTAAATTGACACGCGCTCTGCCTGCCAAAATAAAGACTTTATTAACGGACCATCACACCCTCTCTCTCTCTCTCTCTCTCTCTCTCTCTCTCTCTCTCTCTCTCTTCTCTCACACACACACACACACAGCTCTGCTTTTCTAAGTTGATTTTCTGTGAGACCTTCGGTGAAGCCACACAGCGCCCGAGTATAACAATTATTTATTGGCCTATCGCTCCCATCAAAAGCGACCGACTTTAAAGGTAATCCGTCTGGTTGTTACTCAAACTGGGAACGCAACGAGGAGAGATTTACACGTTACGACTTCATCATCGTCCCATAGGGAGGTAACATACTCATGCTTTGATTTAAAATACTAATATATTGATTTAAAAATACTAAGATATCGATTTTTTTTTAAAAGAACAAAAAACAAATAACCAAAAAATTCTTGCATGTGTCCTCTTGTCGTAATCATGGGTCAATAACATTCGTTTTTAACACATTTTTTGTACAGTTTTACATGTCATAGTGGGCGTGCGATGACGTCACTGTTTCTGTTTCTTGGAAGGAAAAAAAGCCCTGGTTTATTCTGCTGATTTTTCCCCCAATGCAAAACAAAAGGCTAATTATTTCCATTGGAATCTGACTGCCCAGACACACAAAGAATCTCCAAATAAACCAAAATGTATCTCCAGAGGCATAATATTATTCCCCCCAACGCCCGCAAATCTGACTCGAATCACAGATGACACGGACGTGAATGAAGTTCAAGATCAGAGAAAGAGACGATGGCGGTTCAATGACGCCGTGCATCACGCGCTTCTGTGTTGAACACAAGAATGCAGAATTTGACCGCATTGAGACAAACTGTGAGTCTCTGGTCTCTCCGCACCATCTGCTGGCCCATGTGACCTCGCATGACCTCGGTTATGGCCTATTTGGCAGCTTCCGTAACTGCAGTTGTTCTCGCAATTTTTGCCACCATTTTATGTATTTTATGCGCGCGGGGGGGGGGGGGGGGGCTACAGGCTTGCGTGTTCGATCGTTGGCGCCGGTGTTTATTAAAGTCTTAATTTCGCTTAACACGTCGACTCTCGTCTCATCCTCATGAGGTTCACCGTCCCGCTGTCTCATGAGTGACGTGGTCCCGGCTGATTTGGGAGTCATTTAGTTTTATTTATTTTTTTCAAAAGCACCACACACACACACACACACACACACACACGCCACCATTTGGATATTCCCTCCATTTTGCTCATCAAAGACAGACAGTTTCCCTCCCTGCTTCCAGCCGCTTGGACTTTCCTCTCTGCTCCCTGTCATGTTGACTGAGGCAAATGGTTAAAAGGGAAAATTGGTATCATTACTTGTTGGGGGGGGGGGGGGGGGGAATAAGTATGTTTTTAATTCTTCAGGATGTCGAATTGCAGGACTTTAACGAAAACAGTCAATGTTGCTCAATCAAAAGTTCGTCACAAAACTATATTCGCCAGGATATTTAACATATTTGAACCAATGGAGTGTAAAGGAAGAAAGGACACACTGGAGTATAACCCAAAGATGAATTGTACTGGAGGAACAGTATTTTGCCATCAGATCCTCATCATATTCATTCAGAACATTCCCCACTTGGTTCTTGATGAGTTTCCAATCCACCGCTGGTTCACCTCGGGTCATGTGGTTCACCTCGGGTCTTGTGGTTCACCTCAGGTCATGTGGTTCACCTCGGGTCTTGTGGTTCACCTCAGGTCATGTGGTTCACCTCGGGTCTTGTTGTTCACGCAGTTAGGACGCTCGCCCCCCCCCCCCCCCCTCTCCCGTCAGCCTCATTTCCCTCCGTCCCATATTATTTGTGTTCCCCTCCCTCCCTCCCCCTCCCCTCTCTCCTCCCTCTCTCTCTTCCCCCCTCAACTTTATTCCCTGCTGACCCCCCCCCCTCCCCCACCACTGCACCATCCCTCGGCTCACCCTCCGCCCTCCCGGGCCCCCCCTCCGCTCTCTCTGTCTGTGTTTTTGGTGTCTCTTTTGATCACCGCAATAAAAGGAGGGAAACGCGGTGCGGGTAATGCTTGTGATAAGGGATCGTCTTCCTGCTCCTCTTCCGTCTCTCCTCCTCTCGCTTCGCTCTCTTCGACGTACGCCCCCCCCCCCCGCTGCGGTCTGTTGCCCAGGACCACCCACCCTCTAACACCCCCCCCCCCCCCCCCTCCGCCAGCCAACACAGCTTTGCCGCACACATTGTTGCCCGCGCCTGGCGTGGGCAGGTGGGCAGTGGTCGTTGACCCTCGTGGCGACCGGCCGCGGTGTGGTGCGCTCCCTGAAAGTTTTGTTTTTTTTTTCTGCGAACAATGGCTTCTGACCGTCGCACGCATTGCGCCAGACTCACCAGGACTCGCCCCCTCCTCCCCACACCCCCCCCCCCCCCCCTCCCTGCACGACACAGCACACGACTAGCACACACACACACACCTCCGCACACACACCTCCCACTGATGGCGGGCCCCTCGACGTAACGAGCTTTGATGGTGTCCGGATCGGCTTGTATGGGTGTGTTTCACCAGGGTGCCCCCGGCTGTCCCCGCGTGTTGCCAGCTTCTAACTTGAGTTGATGTTGCTGGACTTGATGCTGGTAGTAGAAACCCTTCGTCGCCAGCGCTCGTGTCTTCAGCGGCGAACGCTCCGTCTTCATTCGATCGGGCAGACACAGCTTAAGTGAAGACGATCGCCATCTTGTGTACCGCTTTGGGGGTTTTGTTGGTTTTGTTGTTGTATGGGTGCTGGGGTTGGGGTTGTGTGTCGTATGGATGTAGTTTGTGGTTAAACAGGGTGTGGGCGTCTGGGAAGGTCAGCCTCAGATGTGCTGCGATGTGGCGCTGTGGGGTGTTGGCACGTGTGTGTTTGGTTACGCTGTGTGTGTGTGTCTGTTGCGTGGTCTGGAGTTCCTGCGGAGTGAATTCTAGCAGATACCTTGTGTCCTCGAATTGTATTCAGTTAACCCCTCCCAGTGGCGGTTTTGACATACGCACATCTCTCTCT
>PIJE02008586.1:0-10095 GCA_002895965.2 Coryphaenoides rupestris
CTGTCGCTGTCTGGGCGCCCTCTGTAGGGGCCACTTGTGCCTTAGGACGCCGAGGCCCAGCCTAGTGAACCCCAGTACTCCGACTTTTTCTCCTTTTATTAGGGCCAGGTCTTTGAGATAAGTGTCGGCCACGGAAACATTGGTATGATATGTGGACTCGTGATGGATGGGTGATGGTGGTGATGGTGGGTTATGCGCTGATGGGTGGGCTGTTGTGGTGGACATGGGGGAATGGCTGGGTGCGCGATAATGTATGGTTGCGTTGGGTGGGTGGGGGTGGGCCGGCAAGGTTCAGGAAGTAACCGCGAACCTAGAGCGTAAGTTTTGGGGATCACCGGGACATAGTGAGAGTTAGGGTTGCGTCGCGGGAGTCCAGGGCTAGAGCGACGGGTTCTCCTGGGGAGGGAAAGGGGCACATTCAATAGGGTAATCGCCGGGGATCCACGAAGCTGGTTGATGGGACCGAGGGTTGAAAGGCACACACAGTGACTGCTTCGTCGGGATCCTTGTTACTCTCTCGTAGACGCCGGAGAGAGGAATGATGAGAGAAGGAGACAAAGAGAAAGAGATGTCACGAGACGAGAGACAGATATGTAGAGAGGTGAGGGACCGCAAGAATAAACATGCATAAAGAACAAGGTCTGAAAACTACACTCTCAAGATAGAGCGAAGACGAGTGGTAGTGACATCACGTATATATATGGTGTCATGAATGAGTTCACCGTTTGTGCTACAGCGGAAGAAATATGTTCTACTCTCGGGATGACACTCGAGTTCTCGTGCGCTAAGAGCGAACGCAGTTACATAGTATGCAGTGGGTGGTAATATGCCATGACTAGTGGAAAATTCCCACTGGAAGGCTATTTACACTGCATCCGCATCAAGGCTTTTACAATGGAGTAGGCAACCTTTGGTACTGCTTTTTTGCAAGGGTGCCCAGCTGCCTCTGTTGTATTTAAACGACTCAATTCATTTGTGGTTTGCTTACAGTGCTGGTCAGTGTTTTTTTCTTCTCGTGTTTTCAATGTGAAGATGACAGCTCTCACTACGACGAGCGGTGGGTCCTCTTTTGATACTCGGCTCTGCATAACTTCGTGGCTCTCTTTACTCCTCTATATCTCTCTTGTCTTCCCGTGTTGTGACCTTCATCTCGTTCTCTCTACGCACTATATCTGACTCGCATCTCTTTTCGCTCTCAGGCAAGGCGTCAATGCTATCATGCCGCTTTCCACAGAGAAGGAAGGCATAAAGAAAAGCAGTAGGACAATACCGCAGAGTCCCTGCGCTTAGAGTGCCATACACACACACACACCACACACAGTCGACAGCCAACACACACATCATCAGAGGCACACCACACACAACACACAGCACAGCACACACACGACACGACACTCACACACACACGGCAGCAGCACAACACACACAGGGCAGCACAAGAGATTGTGGCCGCACACACACACACACACTGCATGTAAGATGGTAAGGTGTCAATGCAAGAGGTGGCCAGTTATAATGTGTCAGTGTGGCTAAAGTGTTTAGCACCTGGCTGCTGGGGCTCGCCTAGTGCCCTGATGAGTCTGCAACCCATGCATAATGAGTCCACCACTGTCTGCCAGCAGCTGCTTGCTGGCCGTCCCGCCCAGCTCTCGGCTAGCTAGGGGCTGGCCACGCACACACACACCAAACACCGAGAAGAGTGTGTGTGTGTGTGTGTGTGTCTGTTGTAGACAGTATATAGGTATATTACGATATAAGGGTAGATCATTATATGCATGAAGCGAGAGAGATGAGAGTAGGATGATGAGAGCAGGAGAGGACAGAGAGAAGTGTAAAATATTGCAAAGATTGTGTTGGGATTGTAACTGTTCAAATAGGTTTCCTTCGTCCTTTAGCCGAGAGAGGAAACAACACTTAAGGGTTACTGCTGAAATGGTCAATATTTTGTGTCGTTCTTACATTTCTTACATTTCAATTTTTTTAGAGACGTTTTGTGGCCATATCAAGTTTAGATTGTTTGGCGTTGGCAATAAAATAAATATACGTAAAACACAAACAAGGGGGTGTGACTCGTAAAATTGCTCAACCTTCCCTTGCGGCTAGTTGTAAGAGCGTGTGGAACATAGGACGGGTGTATAGTAAATAGTAACTCAACTTGAATTTTGGAAATTGCAGGTACCCAGTATCTGTCAGTTGAGACATCAAAAAATTCTTAAATAGCTGTTGTTTTGACAGACTATCGGAGAAAGGTTAATCGAGGAGGCTATGCAGCGCTGCTATCGGGCGAAGGTCGTGATCCGAGACTAGTAACTAATCACTTATTATGAGTAATAGATTATAGGGTTAAAGTCAGATTTGAGATGTATTAGTGAATAAAATCTTGTCAGGTCCAATAAATATTGAGCGATAGTTATGTAGTAGTGGTGGACTCCGAGTTAAAAATGCAAGTTGTTATCTAGAATTATATTAGAGGTTTGGTTTAATTATATCGTCATTATATCCGGCATTTTAATCCGGCATATCAATAGTTTGATAACGACGAAGCAGAGGCATGTTTCCAGCAGATTCAATTATTTTGGTGTAACTAGTAAATTCACGAAGATTGAATCATGAATATAGAGCATGTGGTGACACATGCCGTGGGTGAATCCTGCGTTTGGTGAAGTCGCTTTGGGATAGAAAGCGTCTGCCAAAATTGCCCCTAAATAGTAAATGTAATGGTAGAATGTAATTTGGGGAGACTTGAGGGGGGGAAAATGCAATGTTTGCTGTTTTTTAGCAGATTATGAAGAGTGTTAGATTGTAGAGCTTGTCAACTGATGTGATCATAACTGGTTCGTGAATCCTTGGGAAAAGCTGTGTAGGTGATTCGTAACGAAGATGAGTGCCTGAGTGTTAATGTTAATGCCTATTATTGACAATGTTGGTTACAGTCCTGAGTAATGTGCCACAGACGGAGAGGAAAAACTCGCTTGGAAAGATTGTTTGAAGCTTTTCAAAACACATTGGCACTTGCGAGAACGAATGGGCGGGAAACTCGTTGAACCGCTCGGTGAAAGCATGCCCAGGACCCGTGAGAGACATACAGAGGGGGATGTACCGCTGCCTTGGGTTTCAGCCCGGTCATACACAATACACTAGATTGATAGTGTTCAAGTATGTTATTGGTCAGTTCAACATTTACCACGTAGGATGGTACGATCACATAAGGCAGTGGAAGAAGGGGCAAACCTTTTGTTGGGGCATAAAGCCGCGACAGGACAGTATTATAAAAAGAGACAATAAAAATAAGAAGTAGAACGTTAACACAATCGGGAGAAAAAAAAAATAGAAAAACCAATATGGGCAAAATAAGGAAATAGAAGACTATAAAATAAATCGGTCTCAGGATGTAAAATAAAGAATAAAATTAAATGGAACATAGTACACAAAGATAGTGCAGACTGAGGATGAACCTATATAAATCACATGCTACAATACCAAAATATACATTGTTTATACTGCATGACATTCACAAGGAATGTCAAGAACTAATCTTCTCAGACAGTCAAACACAAAAGGCTAACACGGCAGCATGACCAAGCACCAGCACTAGCACGCCAAGCATACAAGCAGGTAACACCAGCAACTACGCACCTAAACAACCTATAACACTACATGACGAGCAATAGCAGACAGTAGGCAACCAGACAGAGCGCGGTGAAATAGGACGCAGCACATATATATGTAGAGTTACCACAAGCATTACAAGATTCGCTATCACTACGCATGACTATAAATGGATCACACACTGAGAGGCTCAATTCCAAACTAACACTTTTACATGCACACTAAGCATGGGTCACAGAGTACGATGCTGCCCTCAGCTTTTCATTAGTATGCGACAGAGAAGGGTAGTTTGGGACAGATTTCGGAAGGGAAAATGCGTGTGTGTGTGTGTGTGTATGCGTGTGCTGTGTGTGTGTGTGTTGTTGTGTGGACGCCGACCTGTGTAAAAGCACAACTACGCACACACAACGAACATGCAGCACATGACACGTCACCAGAATGACTGCACCTTCTATTAGGCAGCTCGCGACCTGTAGTGATGCTGGCTGAGTGAGGGCTACGTGCTCTAGGAGCGATCTGTATACTGGAGCCCTAGACTGGTATTGAGGGAAAACACGCTAGGAGCCTGAAAGAGCAGAACTAGACAGTGTAGGATAAGTATGTATAAGAAGTTAAAAATAATACGGGAAATAACAAAACCAGCAGACACCACAAAGTCAAGCACAAATGAGTGCGCGAAGTGCGTGGGCCTTTTTACACAATTTCAGAGAGAGAGCACGGGTTTCTAGAGCATCAAGATGACTTGCGTATAGCCGTCAACAAGATCTCTGAGCTCGGAAAGGACATGTGCGGAGTGATACATATGTAAGACATTTGACATATGGGCTCCGCACCTGTTCCTGATGTGTGGTGTGTGTGTACTTTTGAGAGCCATGGGCTGGTTTCCAGTGTGTCGCCGTGTGTGTGAGATAAGATAGTAGCGTCTGGCACACACGCTGAGGAATAGCGGAGAGCCACATGAACAGCTACGAAGGATCTAGCTCCTACAACACGCTCCACCAGTGGACTGGGTGGGCTGGTGATAGGTGAGGTGGAACAGTCTTTATTCTATCTTCAGCATCTCTGTCTCGGAGCGTTGTGAGGGCTGGTCACAGACCTTAGTAAGGTGACTTCAGATAGGGAGCGTGCGTTGTAAAATGCTAGGGTCTTCTGAGTTCACACTCGACGACTGGTGGGTCAGAGAGGAAGAATAGGGGCGCTTTGATGTGTGATCACTCTGAGCAGCGTCACGACGGGCCGTTTCTGGTCCGTAAACAAGCTCCCGAGCAATGCGTGTACGTATGTGGTGACTGGAAAGGGCCATGAAACGAATAATGGCTAATCAAACACCAGTTCCAGCACCGGCGAAG
The DNA here is from genome assembly GCA_002895965.2 of Coryphaenoides rupestris. NCBI lineage: Eukaryota > Metazoa > Chordata > Actinopteri > Gadiformes > Macrouridae > Coryphaenoides > Coryphaenoides rupestris. Next base: position 4,959 of record PIJE02008586.1, read on the forward strand.
ACAGCTCCCAGTTTTTTAAAAAACAAAATTGTTGAATAATCTTTCCGATTTGTTCCATCCCCCATGCTCTAACCAGCCGCGTGCGTGTCTTTTCATGTCAGGGTGAGGGATGAAATGAGACTGAAGGAAAATAAGACAGGAGAGTGTCGAAAGAGAAGCACGAAACGGAAGGCAGAACAGACCATGGAGAAGAGAGAGCGAGCCGAGCGAGCAAGCGCCGAGAGCAGAAGAGACGGAGACGAAGAGACGAGAATGAGAAGAGGAGAGAGAGAGAGCCAGGAGAGGAGAGAGACAGAGAGAGAGAGAGAGACGAGGATGAGAGCACAGATGTAAGAGAGGAGGAGCTGTTCAAGTCATTCAGTCCCCTATCCATTGTAAGAAACACACAAGACAACTACGAGTAGCACTAATTTGCAGTGACTGGCGATGACCTCATCATAAGTACAGCAATTCCGGTCCCAGACACACATGTCAATGAGAGGATTTTGATTCTGTGTCTTATTAAAACTGATGCCTTGACTAAAGCATGTTAATCCAATAAACTCACAAGAATTCATACCATGGTCCTGCAGAGTATTCAGAGTCCATGCTTTGTTTTTCGGCTGTATGAATAATAATATAACACAAAATGTATGATCACGGTAAAAGTTATAACAATACACTCTGAGCCCATTTCGTAATGCTCTACAGGTTCTTGAACTCATATATCGTGTGCAGACACTTATAAACCAAAAGGAATTCGTATCGAGGGAACAAAGGGAGCCGTGAATCTACGAGCGTAAAAAAATGTAGAAGCTTCATGGCACTATTAATATTGGTGGCAGCTCTCGTACGCGCACAGGAGATGTTATTATTTGTTCTGATCGAGCCCACACCAGTGGAACAAAGTATAATTGCACCTTCTGCTGTAACACAATACGCACGTTTGTATGCCTTTCAACTAAGAGACACGGATGTAATTGGTGTGCATCTGTTATCAATGATTAGCGTCCTGAGAGTCCGAACGCAAATCTACCAGTTCCATCAATGCCATGTCAGTGATTCTTTGGCAATGATTTTTATTTGACCAACAAATTACAGCGCGTGTACATATAACAATATTGGAACGGTTGAAGGTTTAGTTACCCTCGAAGACTCAAAAAGAGTACAACTGAGAGTCGTGTCAAATATATTAGATAAGCTTACATCGAACGCAGATAACCTAGACTTTAGAATAAGGATGCTTAAGTCCTCTGGCATATAACATAGAACACGTTCCTTGGTCGCGTATACATCTCGCCTTCCTAAGCTGCGAAAGAGCATATGTTGAATCTACTCCCCCACGATACAGTGAAGATAATTGGGAACAGAGTGATACCAGATTAAAAGCAAATGTGTCAGACCATACCGGCGAGATGAATACAGACGTGCAGACCGTGAGCTAAACGCTGAGGGGAAAATCACACACGCACTGCCTCTCTCAGTCAAGAGAGCATACGTCGGCTTCTCGTTATTCTGTACATAGTTCGTCGCGGAGAATATTACCACAGGAACCGGGGCCAGCATACGTCTGGGTGCGTGTAGAGTTCGCTCCACGCAGCTGCAATAATCTTAGTTACAGGAGTCGGGCTGTATAAGGGGAACTGGACCAGTACTAGATCCTAACGATATCTCCGAAATTATACGGCGGTTAATTGAGCCCAAGCCAGGAGTAAATAAATGAAGCCAATGAGCAACAAGAACTCCAAGAAACAACAACAAAACTTATATTAAGAATTTAACTATTATTTACAATTATTTTCATTAATATCTGGTGATCATACTTAGGCTATAAATTTTGGAATTTTATAGTATGCTTCTGACTTCCGTGAGGGTCTACTGCACAATACCTCTGTGGTCCTCATCAAGTTTGTTATGGGAGTGTTTCCTGATTCTTAATTCCTTCTTACGTTCTCGGAAAACCGACATTGATAATAATGTCTTACAGGATGTTTGAAAAAGATTATACCTCCAACTCAGATGTGTGTGTTGTGGTACCAGATGTATGTGTAACCGATCTAGCAACACCTTATTCCTGGACCCTCGCTTGCAATCCAAAATTAAGCCTGCACTGGCCATGCGGTGTCCGGGATTGGGACTGCACACGCTAGTTGAATCACGTGAGAGTTTCATAAGGTCTCGTCATAGCGTGTCATCCTGCACGAGCTCATCGCAACATCGGCTTGATTGATGGCACCATTTTGCCTCATAACATATTGGTTAGTAACTGTCCGAAGTGGAGTAGTACGAAGAGCAGAGACAGAGACAGAGTTAGACACGCGGCCATGAGGTTCGAGTAGGCTCGCAGGGAGTCCAGTGTGAGGGAGAAGTGAGGTGACGTGCAGTAGATGTAGAGAAGATGGGTAAGAGAAACGGAATAACAGAAGAGCAGACGAGGAGAGAGAGAGAGAGCGAAGAAGAAATTTATCAGGGAAGGGAGACTTGTGTAGAATGCCTCGCGTGCCTGAGCTGGGTGATAGCGTTATTTCAAGTGTGATTGTGATGTCTGTGGGGTTGAATTGATTGGAAAAATAAGGACAGCACTAAACAAAACCAAAAAGTTTGAACGGGTGTTTGAGAACACTACAGGGACTTGACTCCCGGCCTTGGCATAGTCTCCCGGACGATAGCATAGTTGATACGCCTCCACATCGTGTCCACTCTCTCTCACACATCACCCCATCTCTCTCTCCGGAGCTGTGGCACCCAGTCGTCAATGGCAGCGTTGACGCACCTTCAGAGAGGGTGGGGTCTAGTCTCTTGCTTGACTCCGGCTAGAACCCTGACTGGTAAACTCTGTCAGTAATATGTAAAGTTAATTAAGATGGCCATGCACACAGGCTGTGGATTCTGTTTCCCGTGCACGTGTGTTGGCCAGGAGAGGCCACAGCTTGAAGCGTGTTTAAGGATTTGCTCTGACTTAGGCGGGTGGAATTGCTAATGCCTCTGCAGCACGGGGGGTTTCTAGGTAAGGTATGACACACATTAGTCTGGGGTGTGTGTGGTGTGTGTGTGTGTGTGTGTGTTGTGCTGTGTGTGTGTGTGTGTGTCGGGTGTATCGTGTGTACATGTGTTCAGTAAGATCAGGCAGTCGCAGAATTATGGTAAGCGTCGCGGTATGATTCGGTGGGGCCTGAACATATCTTATACAGTATTGATGCAGACGTATATAGGGGTAGTATCTGTATGGCGAAAGTGCGTATACAAATGATTGATTGATTGATTGGGTTAATTGATTGATTGTCGGTAAGGCAGTCAATGGCAGAGCAGTTTGTCTACAGACAGCCGGAGTAAACGGCGACCAATAACAGGAGTCTAATGAGGAGGTCTTACATCGTAAAACAGAACGAGCAGTGTAAGCAGGACACACCCACTGTCTCATCCCTCTCTCCGTCGATTTAGATCCTCAGTATTCAGTCCTGTATCTGTGACACCCGTCCGGGGGAGGCGCCAGGTGGGGGGGGGGGGGGGGCACTCAGCCGAGTTTCTGGGCCGCATCTAGGAAAAATGCTGGAGACGCGGTGTTTGGTGTTGATTGCATTTACATATCCCACCCCCTGATGACGGACAGGGCCTACGGTGTGTGTGTGTGTGTGTGTGTGTGTGTGTGTGTGTGTGTGGCGGGGGGGCTTAGATGACACAAGGAACCATGAAGGACAGGGTGGAGGAGAACGCTAGAACCTAGAGAACCCTTTAGAACCCCATCACTGTTCCATCATTCCTTCAACTCCGCGGTGGATTCGCTGCCTCTCTTCAACCTTCCCTTTGGGTGTTTTTTTTATCTGCAACACGCCTGCTTTCCCTTCCCGTCTCGAACAGAACGGGTGCTGTCAGCGGCTGTCGGACGCCCAGCAGGTAGGACGGCAGAAGGCAAGAGGCAGGAAGTGACACGCAGACACAAACACACGCACGCAGGCACACACACACACACACACACACACACACACACACACACACAGGAAACACACACAAGAGAAACTTAAACATGGTTGCTCTCTCGACACCGGAGTGTTATATCAGATGTTTACACGAAACATCTGCCACATACCTCTCCCCTGCTAGTTGAGGAGGCATCGGGTGCATTTTGTACGCACGCTTCCGCTCGTGTTGATGAAAAAATGGACACTTACCGTTCAGCTTTCTTTTTTTTGATCGCGATGCAAAACAACAAGCAATTATTTCACAGTAACGCGGTGACAAGGAAAACCAAAGGGACGCCGGCAAAACAAAGTGACATGAAATGCTGGAATCTAACGCCATGCTTACGGGATAACGTTTGGGATTTTTCCACTGGACCCGATTGTCCCACAATTTGGCTCAAAGTGACTGTAATGTGACAGCAATTTTAGAAATTGGTCCACTATGGAGGGATAAGGCTTCATCCATCACTCGCAAAACGCGCTGCATTGTAAACCTTTGGGGCAACAGCGTATCGTCAATCTACGTTCCTCTCAAAGTGCTTGTGTTTACCACTGACAGCCTCGGATTGTTATTATAAGTGTCTGACAACATTATGCAAAGGCTTCCTACGCTTTTTCATATCTTTGGAGGCAGTGTTTTTGTGACGTTGCCAAAAATCGTTACGTTGCCAAAAAGATAGTTGACGTCCGTCCGTTATACTACCACCGATATGCTACTGTTGACCATTCAGACAAACCTTGTCTCTTCCTGTGTCCTGTCTGATGAGACAATTGATGTATCAATCAAACTATCAAATCATAGCAAAGTTTACTGAGTGAAGGAAGCCGTTCACAGCGTTTCACAGACAGAGGGTTAATGCAGGGCGTCAAGCTTCAACGCTCTCCCAAACGTGTGTTGGGCACAAACCGCCTCCACAAACACGGTGTGACACATCGGCGGAACACACACGCCGCCGTTGGACACACCGTGAATACACACGTCAGTAAATCCATTCCCCTGAAACGAGTTCTCCCTGTAATTTCTCCCCAATGAAGTCTGATGAACGCCATATTCCCTAAACCCATTGTCCCACTCCACCGCCCCCTCACCCCCCCCCCCCGACCACATCGTGTGGTGCTGTGTGTGTGTGTGTGTGTGTTGGTGTGTGTGTTGCTGTGTGTGTGTGGTGTGTGTTTGGTGTGTGTGTGTGTGTGTTGTT
>PIJE02008587.1:0-10094 GCA_002895965.2 Coryphaenoides rupestris
TGACTCAGACCCATGATAAATGTCCCTGTGGTAAATTATTCTCAGCACAATAGTTTATTTTATTTGTGTCAGACTTGATTTGCATCTCATGCAACACAAGACAGAGACACTGAGACACTGAAGTTAAATAACCACCCTGGTTAGAAGACTCATGGCGCCATCTAGTGGTCACCGGGGGAACTGCGCGCACATGGTGATTAATATGCATTAAAAACGAAGTAAAGTGCGCTGCTGCTGCCGCTAGGGGGCGCTGCTGGGTGTAATACACGCTGCTGCCGCTAGGGAGCGCTGCTGAGTGTAATACACGCTGCTGCCGCTAGGGGGCGCTGCTGCTGCCGCTAGGGGGCGCTGCTGCTGCCGCTAGGGGGCGCTGCTGCTGCCGCTAGGGGGCGCTGCTGAGTGTAATACACGCTCCCTAGCGGCAGCAGCAGCGCCCCCTAGCGGCAGCAGCGTGTATTACACTCAGCAGCGCCCCCTAGCGGCAGCAGCAGCGCCCCCTAGCGGCAGCAGCAGCGCCCCCTAGCGGCAGCAGCGTGTATTTCACCACCACTACGTTAGCAGCTAGCAGCCGTTAGCTCTGCTTTGCTGTCTCATCTCTGGTGAGTTCCCACTCATATAATAATAATATTATCATAATAAATATCATATAATCATATGCTATAACAATAATAACACGACATGTCAACATGTTATGATCACAGGACTGTGATTAATGTTGTTATCCCTGCTGAGGAGAACCGAGCAGAAATAAAGTCATTTATTCACACATTATTCATTAATTATTCATTCATTTTTCATTCGTGTCTTTATTGCATTCATTCACATGAATGTGGAGTTTGTTTGTGGTGAATGTTTCATGTAAACAAATCAAGACAACACATTATCAACAGATAGTTAATATAGTTTATCATATGTTAATATAGTTTATAATACGTTAATATAGTTTATCATATGTTAATATGCAGCCTACTAACCAGGATATAATAAAAAAGGTTGAATACAAGAAACTGTTGCTCAACCCCCCTCTCTCCCCGGCTCCTCCCCCCTCTCTCCCCGGCTCCTCCCCCCTCTCTCTGGTACTGACTCCTCTCTGTCTCGCCCCCTTCTCTCCTCTCTCTCTCTCCTCTCTCTCCGGCTCCACTCTCGCAGAGACCAGCAACCAGAGACCAGCAACCAGAGACCAGAGACCAGCAACCAGAGACCAGAGACCAGCAACCAGAGACCAGCAACCAGAGACCAGAGACCAGCAACCAGAGACCAGAACCAGAGACCAGAGACCAGAGACCAGCAACCAGAGACCAGAGACCAGCAACCAGAGACCAGAGACCAGCACCAGCATGGCGTCTAACCGAGTGAATAGGAGCGCATGCAGCAGCGTGTATTACACTCAGCAGCGCCCCCTAGCGGCAGCAGCAGCGCCCCCTAGCGGCAGCAGCAGCGCCCCCTAGCGGCAGCAGCGTGTATTTCACACCACCACTACGTTAGCAGCTAGCAGCCGTTAGCTCTGCTTTGCTGTCTCATCTCTGGTGAGTTCCCACTCATATAATAATAATATTATTCATAATAAATATCATATAATTCATATGATATAACAATAATAACAGGACATGTCAACATGTTATGATCACAGGACTGTGATTAATTGTTATCCCTGCTGAGGAGAACCGAGCAGAAATAAAGTCATTTATTCACACATTATTCATTAATTATTATTCATTTCATTCGTGTCTTTATTGCATTCATTCACATGAATGTGGAGTTTGTTTGTGGTGAATGTTTCATGTAAACAAATCAAGAACAAACACATTATCAAACAGATAGTTAATATAGTTTATAATATGTTAATGTAGGTTTATCCAATATGTTTTTTAATATAGATTATATACGTTAATTAGGTTTATCATATGTTAATATGCAGCCTACTAACCAGGATATAATAAAAAAGGATTGAATACAAGAAACTGTTGCTCAACCCCCCTCTCTCCCCGGCTCCTCCCCCCCCTCTCGTCCCAGGCTCCTCCCCCCTCTCTCTGGTACTGACTCCTCTCTGTCTCGCCCCCTTCTCTCCTCTCTCTCTCTCCTCTCTCTCCAGCTCCACTCTCGCAGAGACCAGAGACCAGCAACCAGAGACCAGAGACCAGCAACCAGAGACCAGAGACCAGCAACCAGAGACCAGAGACCAGCAACCAGAGACCAGAGACCAGCACCAGCATGGCGTCTAACCGAGTGATAGTTTACGGAGGGCGAGGAGCTCTGGGCTCCAACATCGTACAACACTTCAAGTCCAAAGGATGGGTGAGATTTATCCTCTCATCTCAGAGCTTTACTCTCATCTCAGAGCTTTACTCTCATCATCAGAGCTTTACTCTCATCTCAGAGCTTTACTCTCATGATATCATAGCAGCTTCTAGAGCAACAAGTGGCTGTTAATGTCTTCTATGTCTGTAGTTTGTTGTCAATAACTAATAATAATAATAATAATAATATACAATAATTTCAGAATGTCCCATGATCTGGGATCAATAAAGTATCATCACATGTTATCCTAACAATACTAATGCTAATGCTAATGCTAAGTGTTACTGAGTGATGAGCAGCCTGGTGGTCATGTGATCATGTCCTCCTCAGTGGGTGGCCAGCGTCGACATGGCGGCTAACGAGGACGCTAACGAGAACGTTCTGGTGAAGCCGTCCGAGTCCTTCACCGTGGCAGGCGGGGCAGGTAACCCATCTGTTACCTTGACTCTGTTACCGTGACTCCCTGGTGAACCCATCTGTTACCTTGCTCTGTTACCGTGACTCCCTGGTGAACCCATCTGTACCTTGACTCTGTTACCCGTGACTTCCCTGCGTGAACCCATCTGTTACCTTGACTCTGTTACCGTGGACTCCCTGGTGAACCAATCTGATGGGCTAAAGTCCAGAACACATGATTATTTAACATTAAACCAGCGCGAGTCCTGTCAGCAAAAACCAGAATCATGATAAATATAGAAGTGGACACAATAAGCTATGACTCTAGTGCTATTCTGTCTCTGTGGTAACCCCTCCTCGGTAACTCCTCCCCTCTGCCCTGCAGGTCACGGCCGATGTGGCCCAGTTGCTAGGGCAAACAGAAGGTGGACGCCATCTTGTGTGTGGCGGGCGGCTGGGCGGGGGGGAAGTGCAGCTCCAAAGGTCAGAGTTCACACTCTTGTTTGTTTGCAGTCAAGTTAATAATCACCCGATCTTCTGATTGGTTGAATTCGTCTGTTGCATGTGTTGTGATTTAATGTGTTCGTGTGTGTGTGTGTGTGTGTGTGTGTGTGTGTGTGTGTGTGTGTGTGTGTGTGTGTGTGTGTGTGTGTGTGTGTGTGTGTGTGTGTGTGTGTGTGTGTGTGTGTGTGTGTGTGTGTGTGTGTGTAGATCTGTATAAGAACTCTGACCTGATGTGGAAGCAGAGTGTTTGGACGTCTACCATCTCCAGCCACCTGGCGGCGCTGCACCTGAAGCCAGGGGGGCTCCTGACCCTTGCTGGGGCCAAGGCCTGCCTGGCTGGGACCCCCGGTAGGACCTGGGGGCGGGCTCTGGGATGGGGGCTGGGCCTGCCTGGCAGGGACCCCCGGTAGGACTTGGGGGCGGGCTCTGGGATGGGGGGCGGGGCCTGCCTGGCTGGCTGGGACCCCCGGTAGGACCTGGGGGCGGGCTCTGGGATTGGGGCGGGGCCCGCCTGGCTGGGACCCCCAGTAGGACCTGGGGGCGGGCTCTGGGATGGGGGCGGGGCTTACCACTTAGCAGGTTAACTGGTGAATAATGTAACTGGTTAGTGTTTAACTTATGATGAGTGAACTGGTTGGTAACTAGACGGTTTAGCATTGGTTCTAGACCCAGGCCAGTGTGTGTTGGTTCTAGACCCAGGCCAGTGTGTGTTGGTTCTAGACTCTTGGTTCTAGACCCAGGCCAGTGTGTGTTGGTTCTAGACCCTTGGTTCTAGACCCGGGCCAGTGTGTGTTGGTTCTAGACCCAGGCCAGTGTGTGTTGGTTCTAGACCCTTGGTTCTAGACCCAGGGCATGTGGCCTACAGCTGGATTATGAACGCCACTCATGTGATTATTGAGTTATGGACGTGAGCGATGAATTCCTCCGATCATGTGACGTCCTTGTTCTTTCAGCACAGCGATGTCATGTGACCTGACAGGAAATTAAATCCTGTCAGCTCCAGGTGATGGAGGTCTGTAGCTGTAGAGATATACAGATTATATTATATATAACCTTATTACCATATAGCCTAGTCCCCCTGGTAGAGGTTATGGTTTAACATAACCTCATCCTACTGTGTGCGTGCGTGCGTGCGTGCGTGCGTGTGTGATGGAAGGTTAAGGCCGCTACGTATGCAGACGACTGATTCCAAGCATTCTAAAGGGGACTTAAAGGTCACAGGTCAGGACTGAAGGAGTCATGTGAACACCCGGCGACCCCTGACCTGCGACCCCCTGGGTGTCCAAACCCGGGGTCCGAGACCTTCAGAAGGGATGCTTTTAATGTTGGCTTCCCAGGTCCTACCTCCTATTGCTCTTCCTCTGTAATATCGAGGAGGAGGAGGAGGAGAGGAGAAGGAGGAGAAAAGAGGAGAAGGAGGAGGAGGAGAGAAGCAGCAAGTGGAGGAGGAGGAGGAGGAGGAGGAGCTGTGTAGATCGGAGACAACTTTGCTTCTTTATCATTAAAAGTGGCGTCGACCAATCAGAGCCCTCGGTATAGCTTTATGGGCGTGGGGTCAGATGACCTGGACCTCCTGTGCTGGACTCCCTGAAGAGTCCTCCTCGGAGCAGCTCCCCGGGGGGCCGCCGTGGTGCCTGAGGAGGAGCACAGCTGGAGTTTTAGGAAGCGAGGTTGAGGTGGATGGAGGACGAGTGTTGGAACGCAGCCTCTTGAGTCTGCAGAGCTGGCGTTAGCGTTAGCCTGGTCTGGGCTGCAGGGTCTAGTGGAGCTGGCGGCCATGTTGTATCCTAGAGCTAATTTCCTAGACACACACGGCTGCCTGTCTGCTCTCTAACGTGTCATCGTCTCGTCCACTTTGACTCCATTCAAACACCTAAACCCCGTAACAAAAGCTCGCTGCAAAACAACGACACTCCCCTCCTCCTATTGGCTTGTGGCTCAGCGTGTGATTGGTGGAGAGCAGAGAGGTGATGATGATGCGAGCGTGAAAGGAGAGTTGTTCCAGATGCTCCCGTTGCAGCATTCCTGGCTGCAGGGTTACAAAACACACGTACAGGAAGGATGTGAACATATGACTGACAGTGAAGTTAGGATAAAACTACAGCTCTAGATCAGACAGCTCTAGATCAGACAGCTCTAGATCAGACAGCTCTAGATCAGACAGCTCTAGGATAGGATGCTGCACACCTCCCATAGTGGCCATATGATAAACATATATTACATCCATTTATTCAAACTTCAATTATGCCAAATAGTTTTCGCCGTCTGAATACCTTATCTTGTCTATATAGTTGTATACTTTGACTGTACATTTGTAAATCTGTTTGTATTATTCTCTCTATTGTTTTATTGTACTGTATTGTTATGCAACCTGGCACAAGAATTTCCTTGGGGATCTTATTATTTAATGTTATATTATATTATTGGTTAGTTATGTCATGCTGTGGTATTTTAATCTGTCACAGCAGGAGTGACTAAAGCATAAAGACACGTCTGCACGCCTCGTGAAATAGATCTGCTGTTTGTCTGAGTATTGACTCACAGAGTATTGATAATCAATACACCGTATTGAGGTGTTATATTATGGTGTGTTCTAGGGATGGTTGTCATGGTGTTATATTATGGTGTGTTCTAGGGATGGTTGTCATGGTGTTATATTATGGTGTGTTCTAGGGATGGTTGTCATGGTGTTAATATATGGTGTGTTCTAGGGATGGTTGTCATGGTGTTATATTATGGTGTGTTCTAGGGATGGTTGTCATGGTGTTATATTATGGTGTGTTCTAGGGATGGTTGTCATGGTGTTATATTATGGTGTGTTCTAGGGATGGTTGTCATGGTGTTATATTATGGTGTGTTCTAGGGATGGTTGTCATGGTGTTATATTATGGTGTGTTCTAGGGATGGTTGTCATGGTGTTATATTATGGTGTGTTCTAGGGATGGTTGTCATGGTGTTATATTATGGTGTGTTCTAGGGATGGTTGTCATGGTGTTATATTATGGTGTGTTCTAGGGATGGTGTCATGGTGTTATATTATGGTGTGTTCTAGGGATGGTTGTCATGGTGTTATATTATGGTGTGTTCTAGGGATGGTTGTCATGGTGTTATATTATGGTGTGTTCTAGGGATGGGTTGTCATGGTGTTATATTATGGTGTGTTCTAGGGATGGTTGTCATGGTGTTATATTATGGTGTGTTCTAGGGATGGTTGTCATGGTGTTATATTATGGTGTGTTCTAGGGATGGTTGTCATGGTGTTATATTATGGTGTGTTCTAGGGATGGTTGGTTATGGGATGGCCAAGGCTGCGGTCCATCAGTTGTGTCGGAGCCTCGCGGAGAAGAACAGCGGCCTGCCAGCCGACGCCACCGCAGTGGCCATACTACCGTAAGTACTGTAATAATAGTCCTCTTAACCCTACCGTAAGTACTGTAATATAGTCCTCTTAACCCTACCGTAACTACTGTAATATAGGCCACACCACCATAAGTACTGTAATATATTCCTACTAACCCTACCGTAAGTACTGTAATATGTAAGCCTACTGACTCATACTGTAAGTAGAACGTTCTAGATGTGAGTTCTGTAGGACAGCAGAACGTTCTAGATGTCAGGGGCTCCACACATCTGCTCAGCATTAGCACCGTGACTTGCATTTTCTGTCTGGAGACGTCTGTACTGCAGTACAGTGCTGTGTACTGATACTGTATATATATGTACTGATATATTGATAGGTATATCATATCATATATATGTCATGTATCCATCATGTGGAGGGTTCCTCTTCCTCCTGAGGATGAAGGCGTGTCCTCTGTCCCTCAGGGTTACCTTGGATACGCCCATGAACAGGAAGTTCATGCCTGACGCAGACTTTGGCTCCTGGACGCCGCTGGACTACGTGTCTGAGTGAGTACTGGTACTGTAGTACTCTGGACTACGTGTCTGAGTGAGTACTGGTACTGTAGTACTCTGGACTACGTGTCTGAGTGAGTACTGGTACTGTAGTACTCTGGACTACGTGTCTGAGTGAGTACTGGTACTGTAGTACTCTGGACTACGTGTCTGAGTGAGTACTGCTACTGTAGTACTCTGGACTACGTGTGGTATGTAGTATGTAACATGTTGTATGGAGTATGTAACATGTTGTATGGAGTATGTAACATGTAGTATGTAACATGTTGTATGTGTATAGAGCTGTTTAATCCTGATTAGAAGAGATTATACACACATGCACTAAAACCGTGTGTGTGTGTGTGTGTGTGTGTGCGCATGTGTGTGTGCGTGTGTGTGTGCGTGCGTGAGTGAGTGTGTGTGTGTGCCCGTGTGCATGTGCGTGTGTGTGTGCGTGTGTGTGTGTGTGTGTGTGTCTGCTCGTTTCCAGAACGTTCTTCAGCTGGGCGAGCGGCGTCGATCGCCCGGCCTCCGGCAGCCTCGTTCAGCTGGTCACCGCTGGAGGGACGACCGAGGCTGTCCCAGCACAGTAGAAAAAGAGAGAGAGAGACAGAGAGACAGGTAGAGAGACACACACCCCATACAGAGAGAGAGAGAGAGAGAGAGAGAGAGAGAGAGAGAGAGAGAGAGAGAGAGAGAAGTTATTTAGGTGTTAGGTTAGAGATGGTTAGTTTAGGTGTTAGGTTAGAGATGGTTAGTTTAGGTGTTAGGTTAGAGATGGTTAGTTTAGGTGTTAGGTTAGAGATGGTTAGTTTAGGTGTTAGGTTAGAGATGGTTAGTTTAGGTGTTAGGTTAGAGATGGTTAGTTTAGGTGTTAGGTTAGAGATGGTTAGTTTAGGTGTTAGGTTAGAGATGGTTAGTTTAGGTGTTGTTAGAGATGGTTAGTTTAGGTGTTAGGTTAGAGATGGTTAGTTTAGGTGTTAGGGTAGAGATGGTTAGTTTAGGTGTTAGGTTAGAGATGGTTAGTTTAGGTGTTAGGTTAGAGATGGTTAGTTTAGGTGTTAGGTTAGAGATGGTTAGTTTAGGTGTTAGGTTAGAGATGGTTAGTTTAGGTGTTAGGTTAGAGATGGTTAGTTTAGGTGTTAGGTTAGAGATGGTTAGTTTAGGTGTTAGGTTAGAGATGGTTAGTTTAGGTGTTAGGTTAGAGATGGTTAGTTTAGGTGTTATGTTAGAGATGGTTAGTTTAGGTGTTAGGTTAGAGATGGTTAGTTTAGGTGTTAGGTTAGAGATGGTTAGTTTAGGTGTTAGGTTAGAGATGGTTAGTTTAGGTGTTGGGTTAGAGATGGTTAGTTTAGGTGTTAGGTTAGAGATGGTTAGTTTAGGTGTTAGGTTAGAGATGGTTAGTTTAGGTGTTAGGTTAGAGATGGTTAGTTTAGGTGTTAGGTTAGAGATGGTTAGTTTAGGTGTTAGGTTAGAGATGGTTAGTTTAGGTGTTAGGTTAGAGATGGTTAGTTTAGGTGTTAGGTTAGAGATGGTTAGTTTAGGTGTTAGGTTAGAGATGGTTAGTTTAGGTGTTAGGTTAGAGATGGTTAGTTTAGGTGTTGGGTTAGAGATGGTTAGTTTAGGTGTTAGGTTAGAGATGGTTAGTTTAGGTGTTAGGTTAGAGATGGTTAGTTTAGGTGTTAGGTTAGAGATGGTTAGTTTAGGTGTTAGGTTAGAGACGGTTAGTTTAGGTGTTAGGTTAGAGATGGTTAGTTTAGGTGTTAGGTTAGAGATGGTTAGTTTAGGTGTTAGGTTAGAGATGGTTAGTTTAGGTGTTAGGTTAGAGATGGTTAGTTTAGGTGTTAGGTTAGAGATGGTTAGTTTAGGTGTTAGGTTAGAGATGGTTAGTTTAGGTGTTAGGTTAGAGATGGTTAGTTTAGGTGTTACGTTAGAGATGGTTAGTTTAGGTGTTAGGTTAGAGATGGTTAGTTTAGGTGTTAGGTTAGAGATGGTTAGTTTAGGTGTTAGGTTAGAGATGGTTAGTTTAGGTGTTACGTTAGAGATGGTTAGTTTAGGTGTTAGGTTAGAGATGGTTAGTTTAGGTGTTAGGTTAGAGATGGTTAGTTTAGGTGTTAGGTTAGAGATGGTTAGTTTAGGTGTTAGGTTAGGAGATGGTTAGTTGAGGGTTAGGTTAGGTTGTTAGGTAGTTAGATGGTTAGGTTTAGGTGTTAGGTTAGAGATGGTTAGTTTAGGTGTTAGGTTAGAGATGGTTAGTTTAGGTGTTAGGTTAGAGATGGTTAGTTTAGGTGTTAGGTTAGAGATGGTTAGTTTAGGTGTTAGGTTAGAGATGGTTAGTTTAGGTGTTAGGTTAGAGATGGTTAGTTTAGGTGTTAGGTTAGAGATGGTTAGTTTAGGTGTTAGGTTAGAGATGGTTAGTTTAGGTGTTAGGTTAGAGATGGTTAGTTTAGGTGTTAGGTTAGAGATGGTTAGTTTAGGTGTTAGGTTAGAGATGGTTAGTTTAGGTGTTAGGTTAGAGATGGTTAGTTTAGGTGTTAGGTTAGAGATGGTTAGTTTAGGTGTTAGGTTAGAGATGGTTAGTTTAGGTGTTAGGTTAGAGATCTCAGATGGTTATATGTATACATTAAGGAAGAAGAAGTATCGATACACAAACATAACGTCTTATAACAGATTGCTTTCTTTATTATTTTTCAACAACATTACAAACATTTGACACAAACACTAAACCAGACACACACACACACACACACACACACACACACACACACACACACACACACACACACACACACACACACACACACACACACTCTAAGGCCACCAGAGATGCTGTGTTGCAGGTGAAGAAGACTCTTGTCCTGTAGGAGTCAGAGAGACGGAGTCATGATGTGAGACAGGATGCTGAGGAGCTCAGATATCATCACTCATCACCTCGAGGAGCTGCTGCACTGACCAACACTCACCACTAGGGGTCACTGTCTCTCTGTCTGTCGCTGTGTTTC
>PIJE02008589.1:0-5000 GCA_002895965.2 Coryphaenoides rupestris
GAGAGAGAGCAAGGCAGAGAGACCAAGACAGAGAGCGAGAGAGATAGAGAGAACAGAAATACATAAACAGGGAGAGAAATACAGAGAGATAGAGAGAGAGATAGAGAGAGAGACAGAGAGAGACCGAGAGAGAGGCCAAGAGAGAGAGCGAGAGAGATAGAGAGACAGAAATACATAACAGGGAGAGAATACAGAGAGAGAGAAGAGAGAGAGAGAGAGAGAGAGAAGAGAGAGAGAGTGGGGAGAGAGAGAGAGAGAGAGATACCAGTTTTAATACTAAATGCAGGGCTGCAGAGCTCAGGCGTAGCCAGAAGGATATTACGGGATGAAGCGGCTTTGCAGAAAAGTCCATCAGATTATCCATCACAACAAAGCCATGACTGTTGGCTGATATAGGAAAGCCAGTGTGTGAGGAGCGTCTTGGGTTTTAATCAAAGGACACAACAACTTTCTCTCTATGGCCCCTACACTTCTCTACCCCTTCCCCTCTGTATTCTGAATGATGTCGCTGGAGGAGAATTTTCTATCGCTTTTCTTTAGTTTTTGAATCTGCAAAGCAGAACCCTGCCGTGCTCTTACAGGAAGAAACAGGGACTTCAGCACATTTATTTCAGCATTATTAACAACCATTAAGATACAGTCAGCACATTCTCCTGGCTGGCATTCTTCCCGGGCAATACGTTTATGTCAGATCCAGAGGCGGCAAATATTAGATGCCTTCCATAAACTCTGATGTACGCATAGCACACAGTACCACCCAGTGTCTTCTCAGAAAAACAGGATTTACTTACATTTGGTGGGACATCAAATGTAGAAACCCTTCCAACACCCAGGGTATATTCAACAGGGGGACAAAATGGTTTTGTATAGAAGGGCATCGTATTGATGCTGCTTCTGCTCTCACTGGAAGATACCTAGGTTGTGGAACTTGATGGTCCGAATGTGGTGTTTGGACAAACAAACGTTGTCTTCATAGTAGATTTCTTGCTTATGGTTATGACGGAGGATTCCCTTTTATTGTCTTTTTTTTTTAGCCGTCTCACTCGGTGGTGATCACATCCATCCATCCATCTCATCCATCCATCCATCCATCCATCCATTCCATCCAATCCATATCTTCGGTCCGCTTATCCGGCCGGGTTCGCGGGTGGCAGCGGCTAAGCAGGCCACGAGGCGTTCCCAGTGAGTGGTGATCCCTTCCTTCCCGCTATGAACAAGATTAACGAGTAAACAAGATGGTTAACATGTCTTGCCTACCTTTCACAGGGAAAACAATTTACCGCACACACAAACACATGCACCAGTTGCTGGGCTCATACCATAACATGACCAGTTTATTTCAATCAAACTCAAAGCGGTTACTGTCGAAAACCTGACAATGCTAATGTGTGGGAGTGTGTGTGTTGTGTGTTTTGGTGTCTTCTGCTTAATTAGCTTCACCCACCCCCAGACGTCTAACTGGGCCGGGTGAGGCTAATTTAAAGCCAGCCATCAAACACACACTCACACACACACACACTCCCACACAAGGCTTATTAAGAGTTCCAAAGTGCTGTTTATTGATGGCATACACGAAGGTGAAAAAGGCTACAGTGGTGAAGCAACATAGTGCAGGCCTATACTAGGGGTGAGGGACACTCAGTGAGTGCTGCTTGGACTGGTTTTAAGCATCTTCTTTAATCCCGCTGCTGCAGAGCTGGCACATGATTGCCAACGTGGCGTGGAGGAAAACATGGAGAGAGGCAAGCAGGCAGCATTAAAAACATCGGAAGGGATTCAGGGTTCTCTCTAGCACCCGAAGTCATGGGCACCCAACATGTGGTGTGTGTGTGTGTCGTGCGTCCATTCAACCCAGTCGTTGTCGCCGCTGAGATTTTCACCTCAGAATGGTCATCAATGCTTGACCAATGACTTTCATTTGCTATGTTGATTTCATTCTGTATCTGCCTAAAAGTAAGAAGTTAAACCGGAGTAACTAGAATCCCTGTGTCCACATGGTAAATTGATTGCATTTATCTAGCGCTTTACAAGTTGACATTGCACCCATTCATACACCGACGCAGTGTCAACCATGCAACGGTCTAAACAACCAACAACATCAGAGAGCAGTTAGGGTTTAGTGGAGTCTTGTCAGCGGATCAAAACTAAGCAACCTTCCTTGTTGCCAGACCGGCTCTATTTCCTTGCGCTACTGCCCCAACATATGGATGCAGGATGACACACGGAGTCTCGCTCACCAATTCATTTCATCAAAGTCACCCCACAACCCACACACACACACACACATAGTATGTTTGTGGGGAATGCAAAAACAGAGGTGGCCTCTCCAGGCGTGTGATTCCTGTCCGTCCAAACATCACCTCGTACCAGCAGGTCCGACCGCATATAACTGATGGACAAAACTGACAATCGACCGCATTCACGTAGTGATCGCCTCTGCTTTCCACAAATGGTGTTCCCCCAAAGCAACGGCTGAGCCTTCCCCAAAACTTTTCCACTACGCACAGATTAGTTAGTAGTGACTCATGAAAAATATAATTTTCCATGCCACCCCCCCCCCGCCCCCAACGACGAGAACCATCATAGGACCAACACAGGATGTCAGGTGTTATAAGTACTAGGAGGTAGACTTATTCGTCACCAGTCTACTACCCGCAGCCCTGGTACATAGCAGATCCATAACAAGGTGTTTTGAGCAACCACCTTGTTATGTTTGTCCTTACGGAGACAAAGGTTTAAAAAAAAAAACCTTGTAAAATAAGGTTTATGTTGTGGTTGATGGAGGATAGTAAGGGAAGAGTTTAGGCAAATGGCGGGCTTCTGGTGGCTCTGCTGGGCTCCTTCTAGTTCCATAAGACATGGGAACTTGTTGATGACGATAAACCAGTTTATTGTTAGGTTTTGTATTTGTTGGGGTTGGACAGAGTACGGTGCGTGAATGCTTAGCATTGATACTGCTAGGGCCTCTCCCTTGAGTGTGTGTGCCAGCGGGTTTTAACCTGGGCATTGATTAGCTAATACACCACAGTTGTGCAGCCTCACCCAGCAGCCCCAGAGTATAATCAGCCTGTCTGGGGCTAGTGAGGCTGCTTAAACCAGCCACCAACCACACACTCTGAGCTAAATGATCTTATACGTTCAGTCGTTCAGAAAGCCAAAAGAAAGGAATGAAAGTTCTGTGAAGGTGTGTATTCGTACAGACTATACAGATAGGCACACAGGTCGACACATACACTGACAGTTTGATATACAGTATAATTTGACAGATGGATGGAAAGATTGATATACAGACAGAAAGATGGATCGATAGATAGATAGATATAGACAGATCATCAGATAGATGAAAAGAGAGGTAGAGCCAGAAGGAAGAGTACAGTGTGAGGCTGCAGAGGAACATGTTGGACACTATAGTGAGCAACACGGGAGCACCTCAGGGGACAGTCCTGTCTCCCTTCCTGTTCACACTCTACACCTCAGACTTCAGATACAGCTCACAGTCCTGCCACCTGCAGAAGTTTTCGATGACATCCATTGTGGCGTATCAGAAAGGTGGCAGATCCGATACAGGAGTGTCGTGGACAGTTTGTGGAGTGGCAGACTAAATCACCTTGCAACATCTATTAAAGACGAAAGGATTGTGTGGAATTATCAGAAGCAGACCACTCACCGAAACGGTCAGCATCAGTGTGACCGATGGACATTGTCGAGAAATATAAGTACCTGGGTGTTCACATAGGACAGATGAAAATGAAATGGACGTAAAAAACACAGAGGCCCTGTTATATTGCGAAAAGTCGCCTGTGATTTCCAGACGTAGGACCTCAGATCTTTCAACGTCTGCAGGACCATGCTGCAGATGTTCTATCACTCTGTGGTGGCCAGCGTCATCTTCTACGCTGGTGTCATACCAGAGCACCTTCGTAAACTGAGATTACCGAGGTGCACCACAGAACGCCACAGGAGGTCCTTTCTGCCTGTGGCCATCAACCTCTATAACTCCTCCCCCCTCTGTGGGAAGGACAGTGGAAATACAAGACAATGAACACAGCAATAAAATGTGCAATTTTACCTCTCACCAGGTAAAATTGTATAAGATTTGTATATTTTAACTGTACATTTGTAAATTCTGTATTGCTATGTAACCTGGCACAAGAATTTCCTTCGCGATTAATAAAGTTATATTCTATTCTTCTATTCTATTCTAAGAGTCGACCGTCCATAGAGCACGGGATGAGTGGGTCACGCGGGCCGCGTTAGGGCGCGACTGAATAATTCAGCAGGACACAGCTCAACACGGCACAGAACAGAACAGAACAGGGGTTTTTACTACCCAGCGTGCTCTGCTAAAGACGCCCACTTGGCCCAACAGCGTGATGGCATGACTGCACGTTACAGTGAGATCCAGCCATGTGGACACACTGCTGCTGCTGCTGCTGCTGCTGCTGCTGCTGCGGGGGACACACTTGGCTGCTTCCTGATTAGCCACGCGATGCACTCGTCATAACACAACTGGGAACATAATGATGTGCTATATAAAATGGTACTTAGGGGTTCTGATTTAATCTCGCTGATTATTTCATTTTTGATGTAAAAATGAAAATATAACTCCCCCTTTATATATATATAATAGGGGGAGTTATAATTTCATTTTTACATCAAAAATGACACTAAATCCTCCAGTGCATTCACACACACATTCATGATATTATCATGAATGTGTGTGTGAATGCACTTTAGATATAAGGATTTACACTCCAGTGTTACGCACAATGGTGTCGCAGAGTGAGAGAACAAGTGTTATCAGAACATGTCCCTACCGTTCAAGGTGTCTATCATATACCTGTCAGTCAAACAGCAATATTTGTCTTATGTAAAGAACAATGAGGAGGAACAAAATGTCATTGGAGAGGGAGACACACACACACAAACACACACAGACCTCCCCCCCCCCCCCCCACACACACACTCACACACACACACACACAAACACACACACAGAC
>PIJE02008589.1:7500-10092 GCA_002895965.2 Coryphaenoides rupestris
TTTGGGAAGTGAATTATACATGCGTGAGCAGCGAGTCAATAGCATCACCCTTGTAATATATAAATCTGTTTGTCCATAAATATTCCTAGAATATAGAATGCTTCTGTTCTCATGTCCTGCGGAAGTATAAAAATGAACACATGCATGTAGCACCACCACCACACACAACACGCAAACACACACACACACACTTTATAGAACTGTGGTCGACAAGCTCCCCAACACCGGACTCTGCCCAGGCAATGCTGGCGGGTCAGGGGGATGTGGAGGACATGAGCTGTACTACATCAGCAAGCGCTCCAGAAAATCCAGGCCTGGCTGCTCCAAGACCATCTTCTCAATGATTAACTAATTATTCAAAGACACCATAGCAATGAAGATAAGATAACGCTACATACGTTAGTTTTACTTTATATGCATCCGTGTTGTCCACTGTTTTCTACATACAATTCTTCCAAGGACTGTTAGCATCGGTTACCATAGGGACCAGCTAAGTAGCCTAGCATATGAGAGTTTATCTTGAGAAAGTGAGCCAACTAATACAACATACACGTACAGTATTAGAACGCTGGGGGCTGGGGCTACAGGCATTACTTGAACTTGAACCCTGCTACACTGAAAAAATAAACCCTATTTCTAAAAAAAAGCAATGAACATATATTAAAAAAACCCAATCTTGACATATTGCTGATTGGTTCGCGTAACGGAGATAGGTACGGCCCGCTGTTGCGCTCGGCCCCTGTGATCTAGCAGATTCCCTGTTCTCATACGCCTGCTTGGAAACGCCCAGCAGGGCAGTCCAGTCAACATTCCTCACCTCTGCTCCAGCTCATCAGGATCCACTGCCCCTCAGAGGCAGCAGAGTGGTGCAATGACAAGACAGACAAGGGTGCCCGGATGATCCACCTCCGCTGTTGCGCTCCAGCCTTCCTGATGCTCTGCTATCAGCTCCTCCTCGAGCAGGGACGTGGGATTTGCTGCCACGCGCTTCAATCCAACCCGCTGATTACGAGACGAGGAGGAAGTGCTGACGACAGACATGTTTCAGTTTGCCAGATAGCATGTTGTGCAGAGACTTGGGGAGATACTGACAGAGATGATGCACATGTCTTCTCCACAATCAATAAATCACCGGATTGACTTGTGCGGTCAGTCCTAACGTGAACAGTTTATCACGTGTGTTCAACTTACAAACACAATGACAACACCATTGCTGGGGTCATTGTATCAGTACCAGTGTGTACCAGGGGCCGTTGCCTCTGCTGATTCACTCCAGCTCTCATCATCAGAAAGGAATGTAGAATAAATGAAACATTCATAAGCATTCATACGCACACTGGGAGCTTTCTGTCCAGTGAGTTATTACAGTAATGTACTCACCTGGGACCATAATATATATATACGCTCGTTGCACTGATGTAGCGACAAGGTGGTGAAGGAGATGATGGAGTAAGTGAGTGAGTGGCTGGAGGCTGAGCAGGCCAGGAACCGCTGCATCCCCGGGCCAGCCGGAGCGTTAGCGCGCCCCGGCTACAGGCGGGGGAGACGCGGGGTAGGGTTACATGGGGAGTGGGCAGCGGCCCAGCAGAGTGCCTCCAGCTCTGGCTGTAGCAGCGCAGGCAGGGAAAGTGAAAACAGTCAGGAAGTGTGGAATAATTCAAACCAGATCACAGGGGAAGGAGTTGCCTTTGGTTCTTCGGGTTGTGTGTGTGTGTGGTGAGCATGGCAACCTCTAAACCCTTTCGCGTGTGCGCCTATACGTGCAACACGAGGCCCGTGTGGAACATGTACCTCCGGTCCGTGCATGCAAAGATCGCTTTTCTGTAAGTCTTGGTCAAGGTTGTTTTCCAGAACACTTTGAAAAACTGTATGGTGGTGTTCATATCAAAAACAGACCCATGCTGGCATTTTAAACACATGAAACAGCATCGCTCCAGCAGTTCTTCCCCTTATATATACACTATATATCTGTATATATCTCGATACAGTATAATAGAGATAATATATATGACGGTATATATCTCTATATACTGTAATGTAAGCACTTTGTGAGTTGCAGAAACAAGTTACGAGTGAAACATATTAGAAGTCTTTCCATACTTTGGCATGGTGTTTCTACAGCCATTCTCATGGCCATTTTGTGACATTGTGGTTTGGTGTGTTTTTATTTCCCACCACATGTTTCAGACCAAAGAACCACTGGAACCCCGTTAAGGATCTCTTCTGATCGGAGCCAGGATCAACATGTTGCTTGGCTTGTTCAAGGATCTGCATAAAACACAACCACACACACACACACACTGAGCTAAGCATACACACCAATACCCTGACTTCCCTATCAGGGTAAGTTACAGTAAAATGATCTCTGGAAAGCTATGTGATGATATATATATTTATTTAAGAAATACATGCGTTTAGCATATCAATGAAAGCATCACAGAGGGTGAATATTAATGGCAGTGCACTTCTTATGGAAGATAGTAAACCATCACTGTGTGTGTAAAAAATATAGATATTTGCCCAAAAAAAAGGTCAACACAAATCACAGGATCACAGGATTCTGTCAAGCCTTTTTACAGAACATACGAAGCT
>PIJE02008592.1:0-10088 GCA_002895965.2 Coryphaenoides rupestris
GATTGCATGTTGAGATAAATGAACATTTTGTGAAATGGATGCTCTGAAATGCATTCAAACGTACGTCGGTCAAGAGGGAACTGAGAATAGGCAATCTTTCCTAATTCAATTTGTTGTGTTTATATTCAATGTTACCGTAGCAGTTGGCTCCTGCTACACACCACTGATGTTTCTGGGGCTACTCTAAAGGACACAGGCAAGATGGTGGTGAATAATCTGGTTTATTGCAGAAGTATGAATAAATGAAAACAGCAGGTTGTACACAGCTAGTGAGCGTACTAGCTCCCAGAGTGTGTTTGTTAATGGATGGTTTAGCCTGTGGGCATTGGTGAGGCAATGTACTGAATGTGTGCAGCCCCACCAAGCTCCAGACTAATCAGCCAGGGCCCGGTGAGGCTGCTTAAACCAGCCACCACACACACGCTCCACAGTTGCATATATAGCGTTAACGTACAGTGAATAATCAAACATTCACTGTCACAGTCTCTTTTGCATATATTAATCAGTATGTGCATGCATGCCATTACAGACAAGTTCAATCACTTTTTGATTCTGTTTTTTTTGTTGATCAAGTTTCAACATGTTTACGTACTTTCTCTCTTCTTTAACCCCCTATATGTCTTTTTTGTATTTTATTTGGCACCCTATGTGTGCCAAGTAAATTCCTAATCTTAATCTTGTTCTTTGTTTAACTGACAGCATTGATTGTCGGCGACCGGCCATATGAATGTTGGGATACGCTTGGTAATGAAGGGACTGAGGCACATTTTGCTCCTCTCGTCGTGGCTACTTGAGACCTCCTCGATGATGCTAGCTATTAGATGATAATATGCTCTGTGTGGAAATGTCCATCGATGAGTTAACTACTAGTACTAAGCCTTATAGATAGTCTCGTTTTATACAGAGATCTGTTGGTATGGCTGTTGTAAGAAAACTCGTTCATTAGCGTCTTGGTGTTTTGGCCTTTTTATACACAGATCCTGTGGTATTGCTGTAAAGAAAATCCGTCATTATGCTGCCGTTTGCCTTTTTATATGGAACCCAAAAAAGCCAGGAATGGTGTGTGCTGCTTCTACATAGCATCCCGGCGTTTCGGAATCAGAGGCGTGACGTGTAACTGAACGGCGCCCGTGTCAGAGTCTTATATAGAGACGTCTATAGTTTTACACTTGAATGCACGAGTACATAGGCTGTATAATTGTGTGTGTGAAAATACTTCCAGATAGATCAATGTTTTTGTTGGAGGGTTTCTAAGGCGGTGCAATAGCAGTTGCTATTGCAAAGGAATAGCACATTTTTCTTCAATTTTCCTTGTCAATATGGCTCTATGTCTGTAATAGTGAAAGTTGTGAATGAAATCTACCAAGTCAAAAAGTCCACCACAACACAGTCCACTAGTGTATTCATTGGTCACCAAGATGTGTTGATCATCAAGCTGTAGGCTATGAATACACTGGTGTTGACACGCCAGCAACTCTGCGCTAGTCAATGGCCGGCAATCTCTGACGCAGCCTCTGCCCCTGTTGGTCCAACTGCATCCCGCAGAAGAGCCAGTGGTCTCTTAAGTGCTTGTGTCGCAGTGTCCGCTGGTGCAGGTTGCTCGTCAGACTCCGCATAATATGGTGTCCTCTAGATAGAGTCTGTAGGTGTAGTTGGACTTGTCCATGTAGGGAGCCCGTAGGTGCTGCCTGGCCCCCACGACCTGCAGCCCTTCCTGGGGTGTAGAGTGGCCATGGCTCTGCCGCAGCTCCAGGAGAAGAACTGGTTCGTCGTTGACTACGAAGACGGCAGCGGGCTCTGTAAGGTGGATGGTCCTTCCCCAGACCGGGGAAGACCAAAATGCTGTTTAGCACCAAAGGCTCGCTGCTTTTGCATTGTTGAGCGTCCTGGACCTCAAGGCTGGAAACATTGCTAGACTCCAATGTGATTGTAGGATTAGGTGTTTAGGTGTTGTTTGGTTGCTTTGCAACAGTGGGCAGTGTCTACAAAAAGGCAGTGCAGTGTGCCTCGCGTTTTACAACGTTCTGATTCTGCCTGGTATCAGACCAATATCCAATATCCAGTTGTAATATGTTTTACAACTCAAGATAAGTCTAGGCATGTTCTTTTTCCATTGATGATAACCGACACTGAATAAGCTTGATGCCGAATGTCACGTGACAAAACCTGAAAAGGTTACGCATAACCGTTATTAAGGGTTGCCATGGGTACACGACTACCTTGATGTTTATGGCTTTTATACATGGCTTCTTGATTTTTTTTGTGCTTGTGCTTGAGTTTTCATGTCACTTTCTGTTATGATGTCAGACATGATTGAAAGTTTGAGTCTGTCTTATTTTGGTTGCATAAGAGTGGATTAGGCTACGTCAAGTCCCATGTCGTCGCAGACATTAAGGCCATAGAGGATGGGACCATGTAGTCTCAATACAAAAGGTCAATATTGTTTTAACACAAGTCAGTGTAAAGCGAAATGAGTTTCATGTCACAGGAGACAAACGTGTTCACCTAGCCCCAGTTATAGTCTGAGGTTGGGTGTGGCTGCAAACCTGTTCGAGTGCTAGGCTAGCATGCTTGCATTTTACGATTTGGCAGGAGCTATTGCCACACTCCACATAAAGTTTCGATACTCGTGATGTGTGCTAATTCGTGTATTGCATGTCAGTGATGTATCATGCACCTGTGTCTGCGTCGAGCACAACTTTTAGTGTTGGTGAAGGAAACTGATCCGAGTGCTGAATGATTCTGTTGATCACATGAACAATGCATTGAACTGGTTCGCCGTGGTGGTGATGCCGTCCGTGTTTGTAACCTCAAGGTTGTTTTTGCCACCCCATTCTATTCCATTGTGTTCCACTGTAGGTTCTGGATATCGGCGACAGTCTCACCATACCAGATGAGTTCACAGAGGAGGAGAAGACCACCGGTATTTGGTGGAAGCAGCTGTCTGCAGGGGCGATGGCTGGGGCCGTGTCCCGCACTGGGACCGCCCCCCTGGACAGGATGAAGGTCTTCATGCAGGTGGGTGGAGCCTCTCCATAGTCCAGTTGTCTTCAGTATACAATTATACAGTATCATGTATATACTTGGATACTTGGACCCAAATTGTGAACTCCATATACAGTATGTATATTTTATCAGTATCACTAATAATATATTTTAAAGGGATATTACTATTGGACACTTAACAAGCATAACATAAGTAACATCAAACTGTGGACTTGGATTTGCCAATACTGTGTTAATGGTTTATGATCTTTATTTTGCATACCTGTAGTTGCATGGCTACAGCAACCACTCCCTTAAAACAAACAAATTTTGTTAACCCATTATGTTCTCTGCTGAAGTTATATGCAAGTTATGTATCATCATTTCCATTTTGAATACAGGTACATGCTTCCAAAAGCAACAAGATCAGCCTTGTGGGAGGTTTCAAGCGAATGCTCAATGAAGGGGGTGTGGCTTCCCTATGGAGAGGAAATGGAATCAATGTTCTCAAGATTGCTCCAGAGACTGCCATTAAGTTTATGGCTTATGAACAGGTAAAATAGGATTCCTAAACAATAGAATTAATAAATAAGGATTCCAATGCAATAAAGGAATTGCACAATTAAGGAGTGAAATCACATTTAGTTCAGTTTTTGGTTTTGCATTTGGGGTCCAACCCGGGACTGTGGACAGGGCAGTTACTAATGAATGTGTCACATCACATTGATAATCAGTGTTTTATCATCACTGTGGTGTCACGTCTGGCCATGGCTGGGCAGCAATTGATTTCCAAATGTGCCAAAAATGAGTGACACTCTTGCTCTTTTCTTGACAAAAATCACTCAAAAACATATTTGCCTCTGAGAAAAGCCTTTCCGTGCAGATTTCTGTGAATGCTTTATTAATGTTATCGTTATTAAGTACCTTGTACCTCTTCTACTCTTACAGTATAAGAAGTTGTTGTCCAGCGATGGAGGGAAGATTCAGATCCATGAAAGGTTCATTGCTGGATCCCTGGCGGGAGCCACGGCCCAGACCGTCATCTACCCCATGGAGGTGAGTGCAGGTCTGGCTTGTCCATTGTGAAATGAGAAGCACACCTGGGACTTTGGTCCTCCGTGGCAGTCAGGTAAAGGAAGTGGTTTCGGGGGGGCAGGAATAGGTGTGTTTGCATTGTGGGTGTGCATGTGTGGGGATTGCTTGAGGAATTTTCCGCTCTCTGCTTGCAACTATTTTTTCCATTTACCATTTGTACTTTGCCACTTATAATTGTTAAGCTTTGTTGCCCATATGACACCCCTTGCACTCTGAACCGTCCCTAGAAGGAGGGATCCCCCACTCTGCGTTCCTTCTACAGATTTCTTCCTTGTGAATTATGGGAGTCGTTTCTTGCCCTTAGGTGGGCTAGGGCTAGGGGAGTGTCATAATCATATGGCTTGTAAAGCCATTTGAGACTGTGATTAAGGGCTATATAAACAACATTGACTTGACTAACTATAGAAATGTGTTGTTTGGTTTACATTTGTATATATACGGATATAAAAGAAAGAATAGCAATTCCACATATAATGCCACAGAAAGTGTTCGTAATATTAATGTTAATATTTAGGGTGGTATTCTTTCTGTACTTAAATCAAGTAATCAACCTGAATCATAAAAATAACGGTCTCCACCAATAATCTTTACCATTCCAGGTGATGAAGACGAGGCTGACTCTGAGAAAGACCGGACAATATACTGGAATGTTTGACTGTGCCAAGAAGATTCTCCAGAAAGAGGGAGTGAAGGCATTCTACAAAGGCTATATCCCAAATATCCTGGGCATCATTCCATATGCTGGGATAGATCTGGCTGTGTATGAGGTACAAATAATCATTCATTGAATCACTCATTCATAGCCTGTTTTTCGACTCAATTTCATTAGATCATCTGTTGAACCATAAACTTTTGTATCATGATATGACATCGTACATCATTTTGACAATGTTATGTGTTACTGAAATATGATCAAGCTTAAATAATGAATGTAGCTGTTACATGTCCATATCCCACCTCTGGCTTACCATGTTGCCTGCCCTCCCACCCCTCCCCCTTACCATTACTTGATCAGAGTTTGAAAAATGCCTGGCTGGCACGCTACGCCAAAGACACAGCCAACCCTGGCATTCTGGTGCTCCTGTGCTGTGGAACCATCTCAAGCACCTGTGGCCAACTGACCAGCTACCCTCTGGCTCTGATACGAACACGGATGCAGGCAGCAGGTAAAGCCTCCTACCACACACACACACACACACACACACACACACACACACAAGATACGCACACACACACACACACACACACAAACACACACACACACACACACACACACACACACACACATACAGATATGCACAGACACACACACATGCAGCGATACTAAAAGCACTGACAGGCCCATTAGACAAGAGGCCCTGTCGGCCATTTTCTCCAGACATGGGCGTCACCCCATCGCATGTCAGCACGGAGAGAGAGAGAGAGAGAGAGAGAGAGAGAGAGAGAGAGCCCTGCGAGGCCTGGTACTGTACGCTCCACTGGCTGGTGCAACCCCCCTCCACCTCCTTTCATTTCCTGCTCCCCTCCTCGTAATCCACCAAACTGCCATCCTCCTCCTCCTCCTCCTCCTCCTCCTCCACCTCCATCTCCTCCGCCTCATCCTCCCTTCATTACGGTGCTGACAAAACAATGGCGCAGGCGTGTAATGGGCCTGCCAACACTCAGCAGCAGCAGCAGCAGTAGCAGCACCCCTGTCTGTCAGGTGGGTGCTTCCCCAGGTAAAGACTCTGCCCACCCCACCCCCACCCACCCCACCCACTTCCCAAAGGAGGAGGAGGAGGGGCTTAGAGTGGACAGGGTTAGAGACACCACAATACAATACAATACAGAGACGGGGGAAGGGGTGCAACCTCTGGGGACCCATCGAGAGGACGACTCTGATGAAGACAAATGAACAGGGGGCCCCCCAATATGGCCGCCTCCCCCCCCCCCCCCTCCCGATGCACGCCTCCTGCGGTGAGGTATCATCTACAAGTGGAGGACAAAAGGAGGAATAGGAGGAGGAGAGGTATGGGCGGGGGGGGGGGGGGGGGGGTGGTCTGTCGGTTGGATGGATGACTGGCGTTCAGACTAATTGGTGTCCTGAGAGGTTAGATGTTTGAGGGGGAGGGAGGAGGTGGTGGTGGTGGTGGTGGTGGTGGTGGGGGAGAGGGTTCTCTCGAAACTGAGTGGCATGGGTGTCAATCTATCCTGAGGAGGCTGGGAGGTCAAAGGTCAGGTGATCAGCAAGGGGCCCAAAGTGAGAGAGGGGCGGGTTTGTGCGGTAAGGGTGTTGTCTTTCAGGCGGCATCTGTGTATCCAGGGCAACGTGTGCTACAGCTACAGCCCAGAAGGAGCTCTGGGAGAACTGGGCGGCGAATCCTCTTTAAAGGCAGAGTACACAGGGATGTCTTCCCTGGGATCGTCCGCCGGAAATCAGAGAGCGGGAAAAACAGGGAATATGGATGAACTATGGATGAGGCCCGTCGAGGGCGTTTTGTTTGGTGGTGAATATTTCAGAGGTCTGCTCGCCTCAAACACCTGCTGGCAGGTAACACACACACACAACACACACACACACCATACACACACAACACACACACACAACATACCACCGACATGTGTGTGGTGTTACATTCAACGATCAGAGAGAGAGAGAGAGAGAGAGAGAGGGGAGAGAGAGAGAGAGGGAGAGAGAGATGGGGAGAGAGAGGGAGGAGGGGAGAGAGAGGGGAGAGAGGGAGAAGGGGGGAGAGAGGGAGAGAGAGAGGAGAGAGGGAGGGAGAGAGAGAGGAGAGAGAGAGAGAGAGAGAGGGAAGATCACACACACACACACACACACACACACACACACGCGACACGATCTTAAAGATGAGCAAGCGGGGGTGTACACACATGACGATATACTGATCAGATTTTCTGCGCCTTCTCTGAAAACTCAAAACTCTCCTAATCTTGTGGGAACACTGCACCTCACATACACTAGTGTTGTCACGATACCAAAATTATGAGTTCGATACCGATACCTGCCTAAATATCTCGATACCGATACTGAAACGATACCACGGTAAAAACCTAAAACATCAGGAAAAGTAGTGGAATAATGGATGACAGAACATTATTTTATTGATAATTCACTCTTTTGCAGGAATTCAGGTTACTTAGATTGTAACAAACATATTTTGCTTTTGCAGCTACTTTTTGGTAAGTGAACTAAGAGTTAACAGGAATGTGACCTGTTTAAACTAATAATAATAATAATAATCTAAATAAATCAATTAAAATATATTTTCACACAGCTGCTGAGCTATATAGCTATTTAAAATGTTTTTACAAAAATAAAGTTTATTCTGTTGCAGCTGCTGAGCTTTATGTTTAAAAATGATTGTAAATAATTAAATCAATGACAGTGTTATTAAAGCTTTTTTTCTGATGTCCCCTATACTTGAGTTTATGTGATTTCTTTGATAGTTAACGTTATATTTGCAACCTGATATCACACCGTCATGACTCAATGTACCTCCTTGGGCAAAGAGTATTGAAGGAATCAAAACTCTGGTGCTTTTATGACAACTGCGTTGCCGCCAGTTCTTTGCCGCCAGGTCTGTGTACATCGTACTGAGCACATTGTCTTTAATTGCCTCGTCAAACTCCGATGGTGAAACAAGTTGCTTGTCACAAAATTAATCACTCGTTTGACTTATTGAGGCAATGTACCTTTAATTATGTTATCTCAGCATTCGCTAACCTGTCGCTATTTGAACTCTTTTAATATGTCGGGATGTTTGTCGGCGAGATGCTTTGCCAAGTTGGATGTGTTGGCTCCCTTCGCCTGCGTAGATTTGAAGCACCGTTTACAGACGGGCTTTGACGTGTCCGTGGGCTTGCCATGGCTGTCGGCAACTTAAGCAAAATATTTCCATATTTCGCTCCGTGCGTCCCTTTTGTCCACAAGCTGTGGACGGCTGACAAGACCGCTTGTAGTCCTCGCAGCAGCCATGTTCACTGTGTCCAGACTGAGCACTGAGGCGAGTGAGAGAGGGGGAGGGCTGTTGACACGCCCCCTGCAGGGAGTTGAAGCAGAGCGCTCAGCCTTCAAGCTGCACACACACACACACACACACACACACACACACACACACACACACACACACACACACACACACACACACACACACACACACACACACACACACACACACACACACACACACACACACACACTGCGCCGCTGTCAAACCCGCACATTGACGCAACTCATGTCATTTCTAAAGTACCGATACTAAATGAATGTGGTATAGTACCGTTTTTAACAGCAGAGTAGCGCGGTACTTTTCTAGTACCGGTATACCGTGCAACCCTAACGTACTCACGCAAAAGGTTTCTCAGAGATGTGGCAGACTGGTTCACACAATTGTCACAGCTCATCATACAGCATCCTTCTAAATCTGAGCCATGAATAATTTCTTCAATATACTAAGTACTCATACCCATCGTATGTAGAACTAGATCGTTTCAGGGCCTCCTGCACTCCACAAGTCGGGTCCGATAATATCAAACCGGTTTGGAAAATTCTTCGCCCTTGCATCTTGTGAAAATCGTGTGTTTTGACACCCCCTCACATTACACAACAATACATTTTCGTTACCTTGTGATCACAAGATAAATAGTTTGTGAGCTTGAGTGTAATAAACCCCCTCCCCACTACCACCACAAATATAATCTTATTCTGTGGGAAACACTGCTAGTATAATATTAAAAAAATTTGTTGAATTCATGTATAAGTCAAGGTCCACTGTTTTGTGAAGTTTCCTTTCAATAGTGCTGTTAACCAATGGACTGACCTGCAACCATTGTTAAAAATGTGATCATTGTATTGCCAATAGATTGCTTACTTCTCTATTCTGTGCAGACCAGCATGTTATCTTCCTCTAAACTTCTTGTTTCCTCAGCGTCTATTGAAGGTGCTGAGCAGATGTCAATGAACCGGATGGTTAAGAAGATTGTGGAAAAAGAGGGCTTCTTTGGACTCTACCGCGGCATCCTGCCCAACTTTATGAAAGTCATACCAGCCGTCAGCATCAGTTACGTTGTGTACGAGTACATGAAGTCTGGTCTGGGTATCCAGAAGTAGTACTAGCAGTACACTTGTGAGGAGTAGTGCGCATGCAAAGTATGCCAATAGTATTTCTCTTTGTATAGCATTGACGGAAATGGTGTACAGATATAACTTGTTTACCAGAAGGCAACCAAAGCCTGGATTCCGTTTGAACTTCACAGCTTGCAGAAGTCCCATGGCTATCCCATTTTTTACAGCACTTTTCAGGGAAGTAATTTCACGTTCTTGCAGTGGTGATGAGGTAAACAGGGCCATGGTTTACAAAGTCAAATTGTTTATGTTGCGGTAGTCTTTTGAACTGTTGTTTCATCCACCTTTTTACACTTACCAGGTTAATAACTGGGGTGTTATACAGATTGAATCCTGATACGTTATGTTAATCCCATCGGATTTCATGGAGGGAACGTTGGCTCACTAAAGAAAATTGCACAAACTGTGATGATGTAGACATTTACAAAGCACATGCAAGAAACCATCCCTGCCACAGTTGCACTAAAAGCAAAGTATGAGTCCTTATTTAGGCCTAATTTTGGTGGTAATTTTATAATCTACCAAACTTTTCATTGCATTTGAGTTTTTACAGAAATTTGTATTTGCCATTCCTTGTGTAGTTTGAAACGAACCCATCCATCATGTGATTTTGATCACCGGAGTGCCACTGGTTATCTGTTCTAAAGGTCTGCTTTGTTGTTGAAATGTGAGCCAGTTATTGCACACTATGAACAAGGTAAAGAATTGAGGGGATGTGTGCCTTATTTCCTTTTTGCAGATATGCAAAAATACACCTCCCCAATTTTATTAGATTTTCCATTAAATGTATTTTAATACAGACATATGGGGCCTGTTATTTGGGAGTTGTACTGTTTCTGAAACACTCGGGTATGGGGCTGCCTTTAATAAGCACAACGTA
>PIJE02008594.1:0-10087 GCA_002895965.2 Coryphaenoides rupestris
ACACGTGCACACACACACACACACACATGCACACACACGCATGCACACACACGTACAAACACATGCACACACACACACACACACATGCACACACACGCATGCACACACACGTACAAACACGTGCACACACACACACACACACACAAACACACACAAACACACACACACACACACATGCACACACCCATGCTCATAATTGAAATGTAGTCGTAGGTATTTCCCATCGTTAAGTTACGATACAGTTAACTATTATGCGGTTAAGAAGCTGTTAAAACGCACATGCGCCGTGCACGCACACACACACACACACACACACGTACACACACACTTGACACACACTGCTGCATTGCGGAGAGAAGGTAATTGTGGCGTGGGTTGGATGGCTCTGGATTGTAATGAATTTAGATACTGGCTTCTTTCGCTCATTTCATCTTCAATGGAGTCGGTCTGGTCCGCTGGTTACATCGTATTAATATTCAACTCTGTGATATTTCACTTAAAAAAAAAAAAATCACTGTGATAAATCGTTTGACAAAGCCCCTTTAGATGCAGAACAAATATGCTTAATAATCCATTAACCGCAGCCAGGGTCACATGTTATATTACACATTATATTCTTTTGGTCGTTATACTCTAATTGGCCCTGTCAAGAAATAGACATCTATCTCCGCGGTGGAAGTTTTGTATAATTCACCTCAAATATCAAATAAATGCAAAACACATCAATTCAGGGTAATTTATCCCGAAACATCAGAATGGATTATCATTGCGGCTAATTAGGCAACGCAGCCACATTTGTAAACATGTTGTCACAAAACTGTGTGGTAATGCCGATGATGAGACAGTTGTCCAATAAATGAGCTGTAGCACTGACGCTAGGAATTAGCTCGCTGTGACGCAAAGGCCGGGGAAAAAAAAATAACATTAAAAAAGGAAAATCAATCATTTCACAATTACTGTCTTTATAGCGGTGTACGTCTGTGTGCACTGCGCGTGTGTGTGTGTGTGTGTGTGTTTGCATGTGTGTGTGTTTACACGTGTGTGTGTTTGTGTGTCTGTGATATAGTGAGTTATGCTTTTTAGGATGCCTAAGCCCAGTGGCTCTTTGCTCACTTAGTGGCCTATTGTATGTCTGTCTCTCTCCTCCTCTTCCTCTTCTCTCCTACACCACAAGGCCATGTTTCCCGAGCGCTCTGTCACAGCTCCCCCCACTCAACAATCACCGTCAAGTCTTCACATCTCGACTTAGCGTTAGCTTTCACATACCACACATACGAGCCGTCGGCAATACATTCACACGAGACAATATCCCGCGGTGAAGTCGGTTGTGTGCGGTCTGGATGGATATCAATGGATATTGCTTCAGCTGAATATGTGGATGCCAATGAAGCTCACTGAGTATAATTTATCGTGACGCTGGGATTGAAGTCACTATGGTTTTACACACAGCCATAGTTCTGCTGCATACAGACACAAGAGAGGGAGTAGAGGAAGCGGTAGATCAGGGGTTGAGATTGGAAGAAGATATGAAGAGGGGGACACAGAGAGGAGAGAGGTGGAGGAGAGAGAGAGAGGTGTGGGGGAAGAGAGAGAGAGAGAGAGAGAGAGAGAGAGGGAGAGGTGTGGGGTGAGGAGAAGATGAGGAAAGAGAGATGAGGAAGAGGGAGAGAGAGACGAGCAGAGAGAGGGTGGGGACACGAGAGAGAGAGAGCGAGAGAGACAGAGAGAGGGGTGGGGACAGAGAAAAGGTTGAGAGACAGAGAGGTGGGGGGGGGGCCCCGAGAAAAAAAAAAATAGAAAAGTGATAGGGCCCCCCCCCCCATTGAACAGTTGCAGATGGTGAGAAGTGATTATTGATGTGACTGCTTCCTTGTCGGTCTCACCTTCCATTTAAATGGCATGAAATGAGACAAGCCACGTGTGTCTCATCCGGGGGACAGGCAGCCACGCAGGTAGACAGGAACCTCAACACTCCGTCAACACAACCTCATTGGGAACATCGAACTTCAAAACTATGGGTGCAGTGGATTTGAAAGTGTGGGTGGGAACAAGGAAGGCCCGGGGTGTTTTGTGTGTG
Source organism: Coryphaenoides rupestris (assembly GCA_002895965.2). Taxonomy (NCBI): domain Eukaryota; kingdom Metazoa; phylum Chordata; class Actinopteri; order Gadiformes; family Macrouridae; genus Coryphaenoides; species Coryphaenoides rupestris. The sequence continues at coordinate 2,078 of PIJE02008594.1, forward strand.
TGTGGGGGTGCGGTGTGTGTGTGTGTGTGCGTCGTGTGTGTGTGTGTGTGTGTGTGGTGCGTGCCGGTGTGTTATGTGTGTGTGCTGTGTGCGTGTGCATGTGGTGGCGTGTGTGTGAGTAATTGTTGGCAGGGGAGTGTAAAATGTCAGCTCATCGTTATGGAGAACACAGAGGTGAACAGCGTTCACCTGCACTCAGTATCATCTGAACAACCACATCACGCCACGCACGACACATGCACCCACTCACACACAGACAACACACAACACAACACACACCAACAGGCATCCACCAAGCCTAACCCAGGTCTTCGTTACCTGTGTTTACCCAGCATTGGAGTGAAAGCACTTATCTGATGTGTGTGGTGTGTGTTGGTTTATATGTGTTTGTGTGTGTGTGTGTGTTGTGTGTGTACGTGTATGTGTGGTGTTCTCTCTCCTTCTATTCTTAATTTACCTGAATACACACTATGTATTATCGAGTAAAACGAAGAGACGAAAGTATACAGGATAGAATACTCAAGAGAAGAGAGAGAGAGAGAGAGAGAGAGTAGAAGATGAGGAAACAGATAGGTTTGTCAGTTGGTCACATTGCCAATTAAAAGTGCAAGGAGACGGAAGAAAGATAACTTTTCTACCCAGGGAATGCATGTTTGCATTGTGTGTGTTGTGTGTGTGTGTTGGTGTGTATATATATAATATATAAATGTGTGTTGTGTGTGTGTGTGTGTGTGTGTGTGTATATATCATTATAAGTGTGTGTGTGTGTTTGTGTGCGTGCAGAGGGTTTGTGTTTTGTGTGGTGTGTCGTGTGCTGGGGCGTGTGCGTGCGTGTGCGTGTGTGTGTGTGTGTGTGCGTGGATGTGACTGGGAAAAATAGGGTTTCTCCCCCGGCTGTCACTTGACCTCTGTAAATCGTCTATGGGCTGTTTAGGGAATGAGCGATTTCGTCAGTCACCGGCGATGTTGCCGGGCCGGCGGCTGGGTGCATCTTATATAAGCTTCCGCCATCAACCACCTCACGCTTCTGAGCACGGCGACCGCGAGAGGGAGGGACAGACGAAAGATTGAGATAGTCCCAAGAGTGTGAGACGTGAGTGGGAGAGAGAGTAGGAGAGAGAGAGAGAGAGAGGAGAAGAGAGAGAGAGAGGGAGGAAGAGAGAGAGAGAGAGAGAGAAGAAGTAGAGATGAGAGAGAGAGAGCAGACAGTATAGACAGAGAAAAAGGTGTCAGAGAAGGTGGATAGAGGGAGAAGTGAGAGGGGGCTGACAGAAGAGATAGGGGGGAAGAGAAAGAAAAAGAGAGAGATAGAAGAGAGAGACGATAGTAGAGAAAGAATGAAAGAAGGAGAAGAGTGAGGTGGGAGAGAGATGGGGGGGGCGGGAGGGAAAGAAGTAGGTAGAAAGAGTGAGGAAGAGAGGCGGGGGAGAGAAGGAGGGGGGTAATGAGGGAGAGAGGTAGAAGAGGTGGAGAGAGAGAGGAGACAGAGAGAAAAGAGAGTGGGGAGAGCGAAAGAGAGAGAGAGTGAGGGAGAGAAAGAGGAGTAAAGACAGAAGAGCAGACATTCGGGGCCTTAGAGGAACTCAGCACATTTCAGGCTGAGAAAAAAAATTAAAAGAACAAATGGCAGAAAAGGCAGAATCTGCTTTTTCTTTATATCACATCCTCTCCTCCTCCTCCCTTGCCTCCCCTCTCCTGTCTTTCGCGCTCACACCTCCCCCAAATCTATTTCAAATTGTTCCATCTCTGCTCTCTTTCTCCCGGCTGTCTGGCTCCTGGCAGACACATAGCCTGGGCTGAACCTGTTCCTTTTCAAATTAGTTATACTTGGGTCATGTTTTGTCTTCTCCTTTCACCAGTGAAGCCTAGGTCAACACACTTGTCATGCGGACAGCTGTCCCTTGCCATCTGTCCAACGTCGCTGTGGGCACAGGCACCTCACATCACACACACAACCACACACACCCTACACACGCTGATCGCGCAGACAGACACCACACACACACACAGAAACACGCTGACGCGCAGACAGACACATCACACCCACACACACACACACCACGCTGGAAGACAGACAGACAACACACAACACATCACACACGCTGATGCGCAGACAGAACACCACACCTGACAGCAGAGAGAGCACAACGCGCAGAAAAAAAAACACACTACACACAACACACGCGCTGCCCGCAAGGAGAGACTCACAACACACACACAGACACACACAACAGCACACACAACACACACACACACAACACACAGGAAGCACCACAAGAACCCCACCGGGAAGAACAAACCATAGGCAAAAACACCAACCACAAACAGGACGCTCGTCGACACACACACCACACACACAACACCAGCACACAAGCACGACTCACACACAGCACACACACACACACAGGCGCTTGCACACACACACCACACACACACACACACCACACACAACACGACAGGGCTCGCCCACACACACACACAATACACACACACACACGACATCACACAACCCAAAAAAACCAAACCACACACACAACAACACACACCACACACACACTCACACAACACACACACACACCACAGCACAGCACACACACAGCGCACCCTACGGGGCACTACCACAGCAACCCACAAACCACACAGGCACCCCCGCACAGGCAGGCACACAGCATTGCCAACACGCGATGATGACAGAACAGCAACATCACACACGACACTACACACACACACACCGCACACTACACACCTTAATATGCGCACATCACGTGCGTGAACAAACCATTGATATAACGGCCACAGCATAATACAAACAACAGTGGGCAAGAAACACAAACAAAAACTAAGCCAAGAACAGATCAACACACACACAACACACTACACCACACGCACACTTTGAAGACACTAACTTGATGCTAAAATGTGGTTCCAGCAAATACAGCGGAGTCTAGAGCACATGTTGTGTTTATTGGTTCTGTGTCAAAATTAAATGACTGGTGTTGAATCAATGATGGATGAAGATAGGGTGGGGGGGGGTAAAGAGAGAGAGAGAGAGAGAGAGAGAGAGGGGAGAGAGAGAGAGAGAGAGAGAGAAGGAGAAGTAGAGAGAGAAGAGAAGAAGAGGGGGACTTCTAAACAAAAAGTCAGGGATCAGTTGATTTGTGGAGCGGCAGGGTTGTAATTAGCGCAACCTAATTCGACTACCGGATGATTTAGGAGCATTGTTGCTCGCGGCGTGTTCTTAGACTGCATTCGAGTTAAAAGGCGAACAAAAGTACCCATATAAAATAAGCATTGTTGGTTACAGCGTGCACAGCGCGGGAGCGGAGAGGTGTGTTGTGGAGTTCGAGCGCACACACACGCGCACGCCGCGCACGGACGTATGCGTGATCGACATTCGTATGAGCAGTGGGTTGGGAAACTTCGGCCGCATGAAAGCAAACAGTTTTGGCCATATAGCCTGGACGCAGCAGATAAACACACAGACACACAACACCCACACCATACTGAACCAAATACCACACAACACACACAACACACATGCAACACATGCACGCAAGAACACACACACACACACACACCATGGTATGGGTAGTGCTATGTATAGTTTATTGGGTTAAAAATTGGTTCCCTTTATATACAATTTAATTAGGATATTCTTATTTCTATTTTTGTGTTCATATTTTTATTATATGGGTCATGCCTTATGTGAAACATGACCTACCAGTTCACCCTAACTCAGTTAGTTATGAATTTACACTTTCAGGTTGCCAGAGCTGGGCATTTTCGCTATATTAGTGTGTGCTTTCACTGCGGGGAACTAACACATTACCAATACCGCAAATGTTTTATATCCAACCAGATAGAATGTCAAACTAGCAAGAGATGCCTTCTGAATTCCCACCCATGAGTGACAGCAGCAATATATACACTGAAGCAGGCTTCTCTTTTGGAAATGTCAGAGTCAGATAGTCTGGTGGTGGTGGGGGTGGGGGGGGGGTCGGGGGCAGGGGGGGGTTTGAGTATGTGCCCATTGTTAGCATTAAGCCACAAGCGCATCAAAGTAGCAGCAGGCTTCTGCTTTGAGCTCCTGTGTACAAAGCTAAATGGGATTACCGGTGTGTCTGGATTGTGCTCCCTTCTGTAAATCGGATGTGTGTGTGTGTGTGTGGTGCACGTCACGGTTCATATGAGTTTTTAATGCTGGGACAGTGTGATGCCTGTGTGTGATGTGAGCAGAACACACACACACAAATACACACCCACACACACCAACTGATTAACATTACTAGGATACTTCCCAGCCCTGACCTGAGCGATATTGACGGACATGATGAGTGGGTGGTTGCGTGTGCGTGTGCGTGTGTTGGGGTGTGTGTCTTGTGTGTGTGGTGGGTGTTGGGGTGTGTGTCTGGTGTGTGTGTTGTGTGTTGGGGTGGGTGTGTGCTGTCTGTGTCGGGGTGTGCGTGTGTGTGTGCTGTGTTTTGTCTGTCTTTCACGCAGATTAAGGCTATAGCTTTGTACAGCCTCATTCATCATTTGGACTTCTTCATTAACAACACGCACACACAACACGACACATGCACACGACAGACGGACACACACTCACGACACGACACACACGACACATATCAATATCCTGTACTTTGCATTATCACACCAGCGATGCAATTTAGCTTCTTCGCTGTGCTTCAAATGCCCCCTTTCACTCTCCCTCAGACCTCCCTCATCCTCCCCCCTCACCTGTTTCTACCTCCTATCTTCTTTTACTTTTTTTAATCGTCAAATAACCCCACCCACACCACGCACCACACCAGACCCCGACCAGGGCCACCCGGGGTCCTCACTGAGCTGAATGCCAACGAGGCTGCATAGTCCTATAATCTTTCACATTAAGCAGAGCATTAAAAGACACAACTCACACACACAACCACACAACACACACACACACACACACAGCACACACATGCCACGTACAGGCGACACCGCAATACAGACGTACTGCTACTTGGCGGCACACAGGAACAACCACACAACACAGACACACCAGATCACAACACATGCAAAGGAAAAAAGGGAAAAAGGGGGGGGCCCCCATACAGTGGCGTGGGTTGAAGATGCAGGCGTCCCGGTAATGGAAGGCAAGTGTCGAGACGGATTATGACTGGGCTGTCATTCATGTTGGTAATCATGGCTGGGGTTAGGCAATCTCCACAGACAGACACTGCAAATGAAACAGCTTCTGTCAAAATAGTGTGAGAATGAAATGAATTCAAGTGCTTGTTTGCTGCCAGCGTTTCTGAATAGAACCAGCTCACTCTGCTGCGTTACAGTACGGCGAAGCCTACAGTTAAAGTTGACTTTAAAACTTTTTTGACTTTTTTTCAGGGTATATTTTATTTAACTTGATTTTCGGGTCCGCGGTGGGTGAGATTGGTAGTGAGGGCTGGCCGTACGCATAGCTTCCGCAGGCGGCTGGTCTCCGGGAGCGGGACAATATTGTGTTTTAAAGGGGAGGTGAAGGGGTGGGTTTTTTTGGAGGGCCCAAAGGAAGGCCAGGTGTAGGCGCTGAGCGGGGTGGCCTGGAGCAAAAAAAAAAAACCAGGAAAGCAGGCTCTAAATACTGACAGGCAACACTTGAGATCGGGCCTGTGAATCAGGGTCCTGCGAGGCCCAATTGTCAGAGAGCTTACAGGTAAGCAAAGAACTGCGAAGCAGCCTCTAAGCTCTAGCCTCCCTGTTCACTCAACCTCGGCACTCTTACACACCCACACACACACACAGGACCACACACAGCACACACGACACACAGTAGTTGCGGCAGTTGGAAGTCGACAGTCGAAGCCTCCCTGACATAAGACCACTCAATGGTGTACAAGCACACTACACAAACAAACACACGCAAATGCCATATCTATATTATTTTCTATCCTCTACACTTCTCTCTTCTGATCATTTAATCTCTAGGGGGAAGATAAAAGAGCCCTGAAGAATAGCCTTATGAAACTTATTTGGGAGTCATGGAGGGAAAGGAGCAATCTGTCTCGCTCGCTAATGGATTTATTCCCACATGCGGATCTTTTGTTGCGATTATTTTTACATTTTTTTACTCTCTACGTGGCTCTGTCTCTCCTCTCTCTTCTCTCTCTCTCTCTCTCTCTCTCTTGTTCTCTCTCTCTTTCTCTCTTCTCTCTTCTCTTCTCTCTCTGCCTGAGTTGTTGAACAGCTATCATTAACTCCGGGCTATTGTTTCAATACCCAGCCTGCCACAGGGACACTGTTTTCACGGAACACACACACACACACTACACCGGCACACACAGGTAAATACACACACACGGTTCCAACACGTACAACACGCATGCACGCGGCACAACACACATCACACCAGTAACAACACACGCATGTCACGCCGGGGAAGCTACACAACACACACACACACAAACCACACAACCACACAGTAGACACGTCCACAGGCATGCACGCCGGCACAGCACACAACACACACATACACACACACACGCTGATGCACGGCCGGCTAGCACACATAGACACACACACACACACACAGTCAACACGTACAACTACGCTATGCATCGCCGGCACAACACAACCGCCAACACACAACAAATACACGAACACGACAACCACCACACCACACACACAACACACAAAACATCACCACACACAGTTTACAAACCGTACAGCCGCCTGCACGCCGGCACACACACACCGTACATACACCACACACGCATGCAGCGGCACACACACACACAACACACACACACCACTAGTCAACGTACACACCGCCGGCACACAACACCACACACATACTACCACACAGTATGTACGCCGGCTACACACAGCACGACACACACCCACACAACACAACCACACACACACACACACACAACATCACACACAACACACACACACGTAACACACACTCACATCACACAAGCAGAATGGTGGCCCCCCAAACATGACACCCACACACCAGCACACAGACATAGACACACAGACACAAACAAACAACACAAACACACCACAACTGTTGGTATACAGGAGCAACTGCATGTAACATTAAAAAACTACAAAACAACCCCACACAAAACCCTGCGTCTTCTTAGGTATAGCATACAACCTAACATTTGTGGATGCATCAAGAGAGCGCTAAAAATTAACACCACCACACAAACACCCACAACACATATCTACAGTACAACAGAAGAACACATCCAAAAAATCCCTGGGCGTTTAAGTCTGTTTTTATATTAGTTGTTTAAAAAAATCTAATTTTTATTCTGTTGATAGCAACACAAACTAACACAAATGTTAAGTCTTATTCTCTCTCCTCTTTTAACTTTCTTTGAAGCTGTTATCAGTCCATCCAGCGGTGAGCGGAGGAGAAGAGAGGGAAAGAGGGAGAGGAGTGGTTGTGTTCTTGTTAGTTTATCGGCCTTTTTCCTGCTGCACTCTCTCTAAAAGCCTCTCCGGTGCCTCAGGGTCTCACTCATTAATCTTTCCAGATAACACTCTCTCTTAATTGTATGACTGCTGTCTCTATTACAGACACACGTGCATCTCGCGCACGGCACCACACAACCACGCACACACCACACATGCACACACACATCACCACCACACGCAACAACACACATGCAACACAACACACACAGCACACAAGCACACAGTGCAAACAACACATGCACACACACACACAGACACCACACAACACAGCACATCACACATGCACACACAACACCTATAATTGCACGATGTCAGTACGCACACATACACACACACAACACACAAAACACACACAAACCCACAAACACACATCACAACCACACACACACACACAGTGTGTACACATGCATGCACACTAAACACACACAACACGATACACACACACACACACACACGCACACACACACACCCACACACACACACACACACATCACACACACCACACACAGCCACAACTTCACATCCAACACAGTAATGGAAGAC
>PIJE02008595.1:0-10086 GCA_002895965.2 Coryphaenoides rupestris
CTCAGATCAGGGGTGTGTGTGTGTCTCTGTGTGTGTGTGTGTGTGTGTGGCTGTCTGTGTGTGTGTGTGTGTGTGTGTGTGTGTGTGTGTGTGTGTGTGTGTGTCTGTGTGTGTGTGTGTGTGTGTGTGTGTGTGTGTGTCTGTGTGTGTCTGTGTGTGTGTGTGTGTGTGTGTGTGTGTGTGTGTGTGTGTGTGTGTGTGTGTGGTGTGTGTGTGTGTGTGTGTGTGTGTGTGTGTGTGTGTGTGTGTGTGTGTGTGTGTGTGAGGGGGGGGTGGTGTGGTGGTGGTGTGTGTGTGTGTGTGTGTGTGTGTGTGTGTGTGTGTGTGTGTGTGTGTGTGTGTTTACAGTTGCAACTCCAGAGGGACGGAGGGATAGGGTTAGACCGAGAGAGGGAGAGAGAGAGAGAGAGGGAGAGAGAGAGAGGGGAGAGAGAGAGAGAGAGAGAGAGAGAGAGAGAGAGAGAGAGAGAGAGAGAGAGAGAGAGAGAGAGAGAGAGAGACAGAGAGAAAGAGAGAGAGAGAGAGAGAGAGAGAGAGAGGGGAGAGAGAGAGAGAGAGAGAGAGAGAGAGAGAGAGAGAGAGAGAGAGAGAGAGAGAGAGAGAGAGAGAGAGAGAGAGAGAGAGGGAGAGAGAGAGGAGCGGAGAGGTACAGATAGGTAGAGAGCATTTTGATCAATAATATATATATGACACATGTACTGTATATGAGGACCGGAGATCTTTCTTTCTCTTTCTTTGGGTCCATGTGAACGGCACCCAACAGACTGAACAAAATCTGACATCATAACCGGGCGGTGGTTGCTCAGGAGGCCTCCGGCTCCCCTTAGCTCAGGGTCGGGGTGTCCCTCCTGTGTAATCCATTTGACCGTTATGACCGTTATGACCGTTATGACCGTTATGATCGTGATGCAACAGGAGGTTGCGTCTGTCAGCAGGACGTGGCTCGCGTGTCCACGCCAGGAGTGAGTCTCAGGCTTGTACACCCTGTCACCCCTCAACCATGTTTGCTCTCAGTGGGTAAAGACACCGGAACAATTTACCAAAAGCTAATGTACAGTAGTAGTAGTACTAAGCTAACAATTTACCAAAAGCTAATGTACAGTAGTAGTAGTACTAGTCGTAGTGTTTAATGTCGATATCAGGATCGACATTGATGATATTTTTATGAGTTTTCAAGCAATCACAAGTTGTCGTGTACTCGGGTCTCACAAATCAGACTTTAGCTTGCTAATAACTGAAATATAGTTGACGAATAAGTTAAATAAGTTTCTCTTCCGTAGTAAACTCGTTCTGAGGCAGTCTCATGGTTTTACTGGCAAGAGAGAGGGAGAGACCTCTGATGGAGGAATATCCGTCTTTTTCGGATGATTGCTTTGTCAAATTCTTTGTAAAAAAATAGTAAAAAAGTATTCTCTTTGTCCTTGTTAGTGTTCTTCTTTTCATGTTCTTATTCTTCTCACTCACTGCAGGGACTGTTAACTGGTGTACACAGCTCCTCGGAAGTGAGAGAGCTGAAATTGCGTTGCGGTCGACCAGGATAACACCATGATTTATGAGCCTCTCTCAGCCCACTCCGGAACAGGAAACAAGGCGTAGCTCCGCCCCTTTCTGTTTTTGCTTTCCTGGCCAGGCTCTGTTGTTCTGCTATAGCATATAGATTACATGTGTTAGATTAGTGGTACAGATATTTTCACAATTGTATGAAATATGAAAATGGTTGTACGTTGGAGAACATGGGGTTGTTATGCCACAATGCTGATGTGTGTACATTCCCATTCTAAAAATGCCTTCTTAGCTGTCCGTAGGTTCTTTTCAATAATCCACCCTGCTATTGCATATTATTATTATTATTATTTACAATGCTGGTTATGTATTTTTTATATATTCTTTATTCAAGTGAAAGTCTTATTGAGGTTATAACCTCTCCCACTGCACAAGAGAGGCTAGGCCAAGAGTTGCGACATAACCAACGAGACATTATTGTCTTGTTGAACACAGATTCATAAAATAATCAGTTTCCACCACTTGCCATGCTCCACAATGAACAGTAGGTGGTGCCTGGAACTGCTTTATTGTTTTATTTTCCTTGCGCCAAAAAAACACAGATACTCTCTCTCTCTCTCTCTCTGCCTCTCAAACCTTAGAGTCATTGAGATGCGTGTGATTGTTGTCTTTGCTCTGCGGTTCCTGATTAAGATCTCAGCGTCACACTGCTGGGAAACGTGGGTTTATTCGTGTGTGTGTGTGTGTGTGTCTGTGTGTGTGTGTGGTGTGCGATTCCTCTATTAGATGTCCCTGATTACTCAATTCTGTAGCAATTATTAGCAAAAAAATTATTTATGTTGAAAATATGTGAAACCCCCTGCATGCAACACTTCTGACTTTTGCCGCCACTGTGTTGGTGCAGTGGAATGCATTGATTGATCTCAATGGAGGAGGTTTCACAGCGTTCACACGTTCAAGGCACTGAGCGTGTGATCTGTGCTTCAGATGACGAAGATCTCAGGAAACTATCGAGACGCATGCGTGTGTGTGTGTGTGTCTCTCTCTCTCTCTCTCTCTCTCTCTCTCTCCTGTCTCTCTCTCTCTCTCTCTCTCTCTCCGCACCGCCCTGCTGTCTCTCTCCCCTCATGTCCTCTTCTCCACAGTCCTCCAGTTGAAGCTGCAGCAGAGGAGGTCCAGACAGGAGCTCATCAACCAGGGAATCATGCCTCGTAAGTAGACACCCGTGGAGCCTTAGCCTCTTAGCCTTATAGCCTCATAGCCTCTTAGCACTACAACCGTATAGCCATATAGCCTCATAGCCCCATAGCCTTATAGCCCCATAGCTCCATAGCCCCATAGCCTTATAGCCCTATAGCTCCATAGCCCCATAGCCTTATAGCCCTATAGCCCCATAGCCTTATAATTAAGCGTGCCGGCCCATATGACGCCAATAGCCCCCATCAACCCCTATAGCACATTATAAGCTCCTATACAGTCCCCATTAGACTGCCCCATTAACCCCCATCGAGCCTTATATGGCGCCTATAAAAAGGTCCTCGCAGAAACCCTCTACAGAACAGCCTAAGCCCTAATAACCGCTTATAGCCCCATAGCCCCAATAGCCCCATAGCCTTATAGCCCTATAGCCCCCATAGCCGCCCCATAGCTCCATAGCCCCATAGCCTTATAGCCCTATAGCTCCATAGCCCCATAGCCTTATAGCCCTATAGCTCCATAGCCCCATAGCCTTATAGCCCCATAGCCTCTATAGCCCCATAGCTCCATAGCCCCATAGCCTTATAGCCCCATAGCCTCATAGCCCCACAGCCTTATAGCCCCATAGCCTCAGAGCCCTATAGCATCAGAGCCTCATAGCATTGTAGCCTCACAGCTATATTGTTCAATAGCCTTATAAGCGCCATAACCCCAAAACTTTGCAGCAGCGTAACCCAGTAACCTCATTATAACCAAACCTGGCTGAGAAAAAGTATCTAAAAGGAAGTTGGATTGTGGTGGAGAGACGGGAAACGCTCTCTGAGAATGAATCATCGAGTACTGAACTGCTATCCTGTGAACATCCTGTTACTGAATTTGTGGTATTTTTATTTGATTTGATATCCAGATTAGCTCTGTGTGTGTGTGTGCGACATCAACACATCAACGCGTACGTCTTTACGCAGAATTCCACGAACGAGTCCTTTGTTACCATGGAAACAATAACGTTTCGCGGTTTTTATGACGCTGAACCGTGAAAAAGGGGCAACGAGCAGACAGACAGACAGACAGCCGCCTCCTCCTGTCATACTTAACACCTCCTCCTCCTCCTCCTACTTAACAACCGCGGCTCTCTACGGCCCATATGGCCATCCCCAGGCGCGCCTCCTCAGACTCCTGCTGACCGGCTTCTCCGCAGCCACCACACATCTACAGAACCGTTCCCTCCTCCAGCATAACAACATCCACGAAAATCCAGAAGCACATCCCCATGCCATCCCCCGGCCGCCCCCCCCCCCTCTCCATTGTCAGCTTCTCGGTCCGCCCCTCGGTCGTTGCATCTCAGCTGTTTTTGCACCGAGGCTGTTGGTAAATAAATGTGTCACTCTGGCATGTGTGCTCGTGTCTATTCTTGAATGCGCCGGGCGGCAGCCAAGCAGAGATACAGCAGATTTAGTATCCGGCAAAAAAAAACACACAAAAAAAATCTGATTTAGCGGGGCGGATGAGTCGGAAATATGCCGCCGTAACGACCCAGGTTCAGTAACGACCTGCAGTAAATGGTTAAATGGATTGTATTTATGTACCGCTTTTTATCCGCCAAGCGCTTTCAGACTCACATTCATACGCCAAAAGAGCAGCTTAGGCAGTATTCGCAAGAGACTCACAGTGACACCAACACAGTGTATGCGACAGGAGGTGGGCGCGAGGGCCCAGGGCCAGACAGACAGGCTCGCGCCGAACAGAGACATCGGCAGGTAGTCAACCCTAAGCCAGAGATCGTCCAGGAGAAGCAGTTAAGGGTAAGTCCCCCGAGCGAGCGGTCCTTGATCACTCCCAGGAGTGGGGAGACACACGTGCGATCGACACGAAGCGAGGTCAGGACAGGCCCACGTCTTCATAGAACCGTCTTCCGACTGCAAAGCCAGGACCAAGCCTGTCTCATTAAACAGATGAGGTCTATGCTATCTGTACCAAAAGAGAGCTTCCGCAACAGGAGGTCGTACTACAACTCGGGGCGTTGATCCCAGCAGACCCCCCATGGCCGTTAGAGAGTAGCTACACCCACAATCAGAGCCCGACAGCAGTCTACGGAGGGTGTCACTCCGCAAATTTGAGGGGAAATGTGGGCATGGAAAGTCTTCGGAAAGACCTTTGAAACATCCAGAGTGTCTCGGTAGGGGACGCTCCTGGTATATCCCATGGGTTAGAAATGTTCCCATCCGCCACAGTGGAACGTATGCAAACTGTTCTCAAGTCTAGGTTTTGTGGTTAAAGAACCCAGCAGAGACCTTGAACCATTTCTTGACGAGTATTTGAACACCCACGAGAAAGAGCCCAACCTTCCAGTGAGCAGTTCGCTTCAGCACCATTCCACCCGCAAAACACAAGCTTCGACCGATTTGAGGTGGAAACCACTGTCAACGGGTTCCTCTTTTGCCCCATCCAGTGTTTCATACTCGTCTTTCTTGTCTGAACCCTCCCCAGCCCGATACAGGAGGCATCCTCCATGACAGGGAGTTCGATTTAGTTACTGGAACCTAACGGCGAGGGTATGTCAGTAATGTTCAACATCACAGCCTGGCCTCAGAGTTTAGGTTTAGAGGTTAGGGTTAGGGTTAGGGTTTTTTTTTTTTTTTTTTTTTTTTTTTTTTTTTTTTTTTTTTTTTTTTTTTTTTTTTTTTTTTTTTTTTTAGGGTATTTTTTTTTATTTTTTTTTTTTTTTTTTTTTTTTTTTTTTTTTTTTTTTTTTTTTTTTTTTCTTTTTTTTTTTTTTTTTTTTTTTTTTTTTTTTTTTTTTTTTTTTTTTTCTTTTTTTTTTTTCTTTTTTTTTTTGTTTTTTTTTTCTTTTTTTTTGTTTTTTTTTTTTTTTTTTTTTTTTTTTTTTTTTTTTTTTTTTGTTTTTTTTTTTTTTTTTTTTTTTTTTTTTTTTTTTTTTTTTTTTTTTTTTTTTTTTTTTGTTTTTTTTTTTTTTTTTTAGGGTTAGGGTTAGGGTTAGGGTTAGGGTTCTTCCAGGGCTGTTACGGTTAGGGTTAGGGTTAGGGTTAGGGTTAGGGTTAGGGTTAGGGTTAGGGTTAGGGTTAAGAGCCAGACCTAAAAAACAGAGACGGGGCAGGAGAGAGAGAATTGACCGCAGGAGAGGCGGCGACCGAGGAGAGGGGCAACAGGGCAGCAGGACGACGGACACGAGGAGAGGGGAACACGCGAAGGAGGCGGATCAAGGCGCCGACAAGAGGCACCCAACACGACCAAGACAGCAAGGGACAAGACAGGAAAGGAAAGAAGAATACAGCGCACCAGAAACGGGGGGAAAAGGAAAAAGCGGCGGGGAATAGGATAGAGACCAAGGGCACGAGCGGCAAGGCGACAAGGGACAGGTAGACGCGGCAAGAGCGCCAGCCGGGGCCCAGAAAGGCGCCAGAAGACCAAGACCCCAACAGAGCAACGCCCGCGCGCAGCGGGAGAAGCCCACCAGTCTCAGAGACCAGCCAGAGCAACCAGCGCGAGGGCGAGGCGGAAGCACGAAGACGCAGCTGAGCGGGCCGGCGCGCAGCAAGCGAGCCAGACTACGGGCGAGAGCGCTGGGCAGATCAAGGCCGACCCGGAAGACGCGGCGGAAGCTAAAAGCGGAGGCTGCGCGGCGGCACAGAAGGACCAGAGGCCGCCAGAGCGGTCGGGCAAGGGCGAAAAGGGAAAGAAGGAGACGTGGCAGGCGGGAGAGCTCAGCGTGTAAGGCTAAAGGGAAGAGAAGGAGCTGTCTGGTGATATCAGTTATGTATGTTAACCTTAAGGCTTATGCTGCACAGAGCACGATATTCAGCTTCCATGGCGACTGCTAATGCTGCGTTCAGAGCAAGTAGCGAATCTATATGCTGCCACCATCCTTACAGCTTTCAAGTGTCTTTGTTAAAGCTTTGTAAATAATGCAACTAGGAGTTTGACTATGGATTAGGTTACATAGTAGATTGTAGTTTTTTTTAAATGGAAACTTTTACATATGAAACGTCCAACTTCAATGTGAATGCATCACTGATCTGAATCATGGGCAGATGAGAGATCTGCATATAGAGAGACAAAGTTAGCCCAAGAGTGCATTTGAATTCTTTGTCCTCCAAAAATATCCTGCCATTTCCCTTGTGAACCCTGAAGTCCTGCTTTCTATTCACATTCACATCCTTAGCATTCACAGCGAATAGCAAAGCTATAACCCCGGTTGAGCCATTGGGGAGCGAGCGATCCAATCAGTTAATAAGGCACTTAACTCCCAAATCACCAGGATGATTGTGTGTCTTTTAATCAAAGACTTAAAGCAGAGTGGGTTCAGAAGACAGCCCTGTCCGTCAACCCTAGAATGGAAACCACACGATTTGAAGAGAGACCTTTAAACCGGTTTTTTTCTTCCTCCGCAAAACAAATCGATTCAGCGTGAACCAATCTCTGGGTTTGATTGAGCTGTGGACGGATGTTTTTATTATTTCTTCAAATAGATACAAAAAAAAAACTCAACCGCATTGAAATAAGTTTGAAAAAGTGGAAAAAGTAACAGGTTTAACCACATTGCATTTAAACTGTGCTTTTACGGCGCTGTCAACGCCACTCACATGGGGGATAGCTATCGAACGCAACATGTGATTGGTTTGGAGAGACTGACGCTATTTGTGTGGAGAGGAGAGGACCCAAACGCAGGCGGCGAGATGAACTTAAATGATTTCATCTTCAAAACGGCACAGGTGACAGGCAAGGACAGGTGACCGGCGCGCCACAGCGGACGACATGAACTACGACGAGGATCTGACGGGGAACACAGGCTTGGGGCGACACTAACGAGGGAAGTGGAGACAGGTGCAATCAATCAATCAATCAATCAAGGGCGGGAAAACAACGCAATACGGGAAACAACCGAACACGTGCCGACTACAACATAAAACAGGAAACAATGAATAACCAGATACAAAGAAAACTACATGGGGAACAGACTAACAGATAATACATTACACAATAACTCAACGGAATGTAAACTAAGACACAACTGGGAACAACGCAAGGAAGGAGGTAAACTATGACAGGTGGGGGCGGAGACAGAAACACAAAATGTCCAACAGGGTGTACTCAGAAGTGTACACACTGTTTTTATATGCTCTGCGGACATTTTCAAATTGAAAATGTCGATCAGATTTTGCTGCTTTCGGGGGGGGGTGACTGTATATTTTTGAAAAGGATGACATATAATTACCGTCTCATCCAGACACAAGTGGACCTGCACATAAGAGAAGGTGTGACAGTTTTGGGGCGAAAAGATGTAGCATGTAGCATCTAGCATGTATGGCCGAAAAACAACAAAACGCACAGAAAGTGAAACAAAAAGTGTGCTTTTCCGTTGAGTCAAGATTCGTCGAGGCTGTCAACCAACCGATTAGACTTGCCATCCGGACAATAGAGTCGCGTAAACAAAGCAAGACGCACACAAAAAAACTGAAACAATGCTTTGAAATGTCTCGGAAGTCATTATGCAAATTACCAGGACGTCACAACATCCGGGGGAAGTGAATGATGTTCCCCCGTGGCCGCGCGGCTCTGGGATCGGAAGATATACTCCAAAGTGAACAATGAGACGGCCGTTGACGGGACCCCGCGTGAACCCGGACCACGCTAAGGAAATATAGGCACCCGGCCGGGACAAAAAATATACACTTTGACAGCAGGTTTAATTGGAGCGCATTTATCATGCCGGTGTGACCTTAATTCCTCTCCCCGGCGCTCTCTTGGCTCCTGGAGTTCTTCCAACCCGTCTTCTTCTTCTTCTGTCAGACCCACACACAGACACACACACACACACACACACACACATGCACACACATGCACAGACACACACAGCAGCAGCAAGCTAGTTATGCCTATTAGTTGTCTGTTATGCTGGAGTTTTGATGTGGCGGACCTCTCTATAGCTCTTTCTCTCGCATCTATCTCTGTCCATCTCCCGCCATCTCTCTCGCGTCGTCTCTCTGCATCTCTCCATCTCTCTCTCTCTCTCTCTCTCTCTCTCTCTCATTTGACTGATTCTTCTATGCTTCTTATGAATTTAGCAGCTCTAAAAACACCAGAGGATAAGAAAAAGATTACATAACATTCACAGAGGTAACTAACTAAGTGGAGGCAGATAAGTGGATGGAGGAAGAGAGAAGGAATGGTTTCCCTGTGGATTGAACAATACTCACTTTCTACTTTGGATTAGATTGCACTTTATTGATACTTCGGCGGAAGTTTAGTTCTCACAACAACAATAAGACCGAGTGCAGAGGAGAAACAATGAGATGAAACGCAATCAGATTTCAAAAGAAAAAGTCAATTCCGAAAATGTGTTCGCAGAAATCGCAGCTCTTGTCTCATAGGTAACAAATCTGATTCAACTTCTGCCGATGGCTGTGTGCAATAAATGAATAATCATCGAGGCATCTAATCTGCAACTAATCTGCAAAACCACTGGTGAACCACTGGTGAACTGCAAACTCAGGTGAACTGCGAACTTGATACCGGTGGAACCCTCATTCCTTGTTAATGTACGTAGGAAGGCTATACCTCAGCATATACGTCCATAGGGTCATCCTCTGATTACACTATATCTTCACGACGCCCCATACCGTAATTACACACCCGCGCTCCTCTGAATACTTCAACAGTTACCAGAGCTTGTACGCCAGTATCATACATTGGTGTACAATTTGTCATCTAAGGCCTTTCCAGTCAGAATCTACAGTCAAACTCTACAGTCACACTCTACAGTCAAACACTATAGACAAACTCTACAGTCACACTCTACAGTCACACTCTACATTCAAACACTATAGTCAAACACTACAGTTAAACTTTCCAGTCAAACTCTACAGTCAAAGTCTCCAGTCAAACTGTAGAATACAGTCAAACTACAGATAAACTACAAAGACGACACAGTCAGTCTCTATAGTCAGACGCAAGAGTCAAACTCTACAATCAGACTACAGTTAAACTCTACAGACAAACTCTACGGTCAAAGTATGCAGACTACAGTCAAACTATGCAGACTACAGTCAAACTCTATAAACAAACTCTACAGTCAAACTCTGTAGACTACAGTCAAACTCTATAAACAAACTCTACAGTCAAACTCTGCAGACAAACTATGCAGACTACAGCAAACTCTATGGACAAACTCTACAGTCAAACTCTGCAGACTACAGTCAAACTCTATAAACAAACTCTACAGTCGAACTACAGTCAGACGCGACAGTCAAACTCTACAGTCAAACTCTGCAGACTAAAGTCAAACACAACAGTCAAACTCTACACACAACAGAATGTTCAGCCAGGCTGAACTCTACAGTCAGCCTCTAGTCCCTGCTGGCTCTTGGC
>PIJE02008596.1:0-10085 GCA_002895965.2 Coryphaenoides rupestris
CCACATTGTGGGGACATTATGTGGTCATTTTGTGTGATTACTTGTATTTGTGTACTTGTATCTTGTATCTGCCCAATTACTGCTCAGTTAAATGACTAACTACACCACATGGATTTATTAAATTAAAAAATTGCTTTGTAACAGGGTCATTGTGAGGCTGTAACAACATTTGATGTCAAAATGCCAAAAACAATCTTGTCTATTATCTGTAGCCTCACACATTCTTAGAAGTCCATTGCTTCCTAATGTATCTGTGTTTAATCTTTGGCGATGCAGGAAGAGTATAGAACTATGTGACTGCCCAGCGTTGAGAAACCTTTCTTCTGGTCTGCCCTTACGTGCTGTAAGGACTCCAGTCCAGTAGGAATCGTGTGAAACATTAGAATAATGATGGAAATGAATTAGCCGTCTGCTTGACTGTGAAGGTCTCATTTTCGGAGACAATTTTCTCAGAGTTGCATGAACCCTCTTCTGTTTTCCACACCGGAGATCTTCTGTATCTGTCACCGTGGTGTGGTCATATCCGCTGTCTCTCTCCCTCCACAGAACTCCGCCCCGCCGCCGGGGACTCGAGCATGTGACAGTGGCGTTGTTCGAGTCCCTCCTCAAACCACTGCCCCCTCACACCTTGCAGCTCTCACTGAACGCGCCCCCACACCACCACCACCAGCACCATAGACACACACACACACACACACATCCAAAAAATTACCACAACCCCAGGTGTCCGTTGCCACCATGTCCAGCCGCCGGAAGTCAACCACGCCCTGCATGGTGCTGCCATCCAACATGGTGGAGCAAGTGGAGGAGGATGAGGAGGAGAAGGAAGGGAGGATGAAAGTGAGGGGGGAGGAGTGGTTCAGGGCGGGGAGGAGGAGGAGGCATCGGTGAGGAAGAAGAGCGGTGAAGGAGAAGTTGTGGAAGGTGGAGCAGCAGCAGCAGCAGCAGGGGTGGAGGAGGTGAGGGAGAGTGTGGTGGTGATCGCACCGACACCACCCGAACCAGGTGAGATTGTTTTGCCTAAAATAAGGCAATGCCTACATTTACATGTACATTTACATTGCATTTACTGATCATTTTAATTCCTGACACCCATCCCAGACTAGATGAGATAGTTTTTATATGGTTTTAATTCTGTATTTTTTCTCAATTATGTTGTTATTTTCATGGAAATGTTGTCACGTGCACTGCACATGTGCATCATTAAGAGCCATAATTAGCCTAGCTAGTGATTTGTGGAATTGAATGTGCAAGTGATTGAATAGAAGATGTGATATAACAGAGGTTCCCCAAGGATGATCATTAAAACAATATATTGTGTATAGCATTTCATTAAATGCTATATGGAGCATTTCAGGTTTAGAAAGTACAGTTTTGGTTAGTTCAGCTTTAGTCACTTCCCTATTCCCTAAAAATAGGGAAGAAGGGAGAGAGGACTTTAAGGACCTGGAGTTCCCAGCCCTTGGAGCAGCACGGTCTATCGAATGTTGTCTGCCTATCAGTTTACTTTGCTTAACCCCAAGTCAATACCGGGTATGAAAAACTATGAATAAACCCTGTGTGTCGCAGACGATCCCGCGTTCCCCCCCACGGAAGGCCGCAGAGAGCCTCTCGTCTCGCTGAAACCGGGCCCGGCAGAACGCTCCCTGGAGGCGGTGCTGTGCGGGGACGGAGAGTCGGCCATGTTGTCTGACCCGCAGCCGTGCCACGCTGCACCGGGGGCGGGGGTGGAGGCCCGGGCCCCGCCGAGGGAGGAGGCACGGGAGGTGGAGGAGGTGGAGGTCGAGGAGGTGGTGGAGGAGGAGCAGTCAGCCTTGGGAGCCATCTCCCTCAGCAAGACCCCCATCATGAGGATGAAGAGCAAAGCGGAGCCCAAGCGCATCGCCGTGTCCCTCAAGTCCCGGGAGGAGGCCCTAACCGCCACTGCGGATGTGTTCGGGACAGGGTTAGGAGGAGGTGGAGGAGGAGGAGGCGAGGGGGAGGAGGGTGGAGTAGGGGAGCAGGAGCAGCCTATCGAGGCCCCACTGGGCCCATGACCCCCGTGGAGATGCTTCCTGCAGGACTCCATGCGGTACGGCGGGGGCAGCCTGCTGATCAACATGCCCGGCGGCGAGCAGCAGCAGCACAGAAGAAGTCGTCGCCCACAGCTCCTCGGCCCTGCCGGCCGGTCTGGCGCAGGTGAGCAGGAACTTACCCTTCAAACACAACTTTATCGGTTCACGTTCAAACACAAGGTTTATCAGTTCACACTCAAACATACATTTGTCAGTTCACATTCAAACACACGTTTATCAGTTCATATTTCTACACATTTTTCAGTTCACATTCAAATGCACATTTATCAGTTCACATTCAAACACATTCATTAGTTCACATTCAAACACACTTTCATCATTTCACATTCAAACACATTCACCAGTTCACATTGAAGGCACATTTGTTACTTTGTCAGACAAAGTGACTGTGCCTGTTTGTCCATTTCTTTCAGCTGTGAAACGATGTAGGCCTATACTTTATTATTTAATTACAGTTTACATTAGTTTATAGTGAAAGTGAGTCAACATTCAACTATCCGTTTTCAAACTGCCAAGCCGCTTGGTTTTTAATTACACGTGAATGCGTACTTTATATCTGAGTGCTGGAACATATGTTGTTTTATTGGTTAAAAATGTGTTATGTTTTGAAACAGGGTGTGATGAAATATACCTTCTGTCATGGCCACTTACCTTCCTGATGCATCAGTAGCTATTTTATTATTTATTACCATCCTATATTAGGAAGCTATATATTACAATCTATATTCATATCCAGTTTAATGTACAGTTTAATGTACAGTACATCAAGTATGGTGAATAAAGTAATAGTGGTGTTGCCAGTGGTGGTGCCAGCCTCGTGGTCAGGGCCACAAGACCTAAACATCACAGGATCACCGGACAGATAAAGGTTGACGACCACTGAAATAACGCGTGTAACAGACTCGCCTTTTTCTCCTTTTTTATCAAATATTACTATGTTTGTCTTGGGCTTATATTTATTATTATTTATTTATTATTACCTTATATTGCCAAATAAAATTAACTGAATGTCAGCTGAATGTCAAGTTAAAAAAAAAGATTCTTGCATAAAAGTCAGTTACAGCGCAAATAGGTCAGTACGTGAAGCATTAATAACCTGCTTTTTGACACTTGGCTCTTGAAATTGTCTTGTGTGGTTTGGCTATAGGACAAAGAAAGTATAGAAACAAAATCACAAGTTTGCCTTTGGCATTGTACGTGTAATCTATGTTATCTGTTATGGCTGCAGAGTGTGTGTATGTGTGTGTGTGTGTGTGTGACTCTGGGGGCGGGGTGAGGGCGGCTGCACACCTGTGGTGCGCTGGGGAATCAAGGATTCCCAAACAGGATGAGCCAGCTATCAAACACACACTCCAGGGTAGAGCTGGGACTTGTCAGCGAGTAGCCCCTGCGCTGCATGGCTGTAACGTCTTACGGCCAACAATAAACTGGTTTTCGACAATCTCACCCGTGTCCCGTGTGTCGAGCCCGGCAAATAGGTGGCGTGTCACAGGGGTCAAAAGCCACACTGGCGTCCAACATGGGGTCTCTCTCTCCGACCCGGAAAGGGACACAGAAGGGCTTCTCTGATAATCAGTCCACAGGTAGAAGTTGTCACTTGGTTTATTGGAGTGTCATTAACTTGAATAGGGGAGTTGGGGTAAGATTTTGACACAGTATCCCGTAATGTGGATGGATAGAGATAAGTTCGCCCTTAAAGGATTGCCTTTAAGTGTATTGCCCCCCTTAAAGTATTCAAACTAAATGCCTTTGGTTGCTGGTTCGATCCCCGGGCTCTACCTGGCTAAGTGTCGAGGTGTATTGTGGTCAGGTGCTGTCAGCCCTGCAGGCCCAGCAGAGCTCTGCGGCGGCAGCAGCAGCGGCAGCAGCAGCGTCGGTGGCGGCTGCTGCTGCTACCGTGGTCCAGCCCCAGCTCCTGGTGCCGCTCAGCAGTATCCCGTCCTACAGCACGGCCATGGACAGCAACCCCCTGCTGGGCAACACCTACAAGAAGTTCCCCTACCCCTCCATGGCTGAGATCGCCAGCCTGGCCGCGCAGACGCAGTTCACGGAGGAGCAGATTAAGGTAGAGGCTGCATTTCTTTGTTGTTGTTGTTTTGTTGTTATTTAGTTGATGATGTTGTTGTTGTTATTGTTATTGTTGTTGTTTTGTTTCATACAATCTCTTCTTTTTTTGTTGAGTACTATACTTATGAGGATAACGCACATTGTATTGACCATGGACCGTTTTCACAGAGATGTCCTAGCAGGGCCAACACAGATGTAGACCCCAACATTAACATTTAGTAGTAGGCTTCTGTGTTTAAAAGCACCATCGATCAATCCATCAATATGTGGTTAACTAGTTTAGTCTACTACCGGAGCAGACCCATAACTAGTGTTATGAGCGACAACTAAGGTATGTTTGTCCTACGATGACACCTCTATGACAAGGTTCCATTGGAGTCCACCTCTAGATCCTGGAACCTCAGTGTTGCACTTGCATTGCATGCCATTCATCCCCCCCCCCCCCCCCCAGCGTTATGGCATTCCCTTGGCACGTCTCACATCACAAAACCTCCCCCCCACCAGGTGTGGTTCTCGGCTCAGCGGCTGAAGCACGGCGTCAGCTGGACCCCCGAGGAGGTGGAGGAGGCGCGCCGGAAGCAGTTCAACGGCACGGTGCACACGGTGCCCCAGACCCATCACCGTCATCCCCGCCCACCACCTGTCGGCCGCCGCCAACGGCCTCCAGTCCATCCTGCAGACGTGCCAGATCGTGGGCCAGCACGGCCTGCTCTTGCACGCAGGTGGGCACCGTTCGATCAATGAGGGTCCTTTTATACCACCAGGTGTGAGCGTTATTAGCCATTCCTAGCACACATCACAAGTGGGAGTGTCCACCCAGATGTATGGTGGATAGATCAGCCTACCAGTTGCTACAGTCCACTGGGGTTAGGCTGGTAGGCTGATCTATCCACCATACTTCTAGGTGGGCACTCCCACTTGTGATGTCAATTGGGGCCGTTCCAACCGGTTTTGGAAACCGCTTGCAATGGCTAATCATGCTCACTCCTGGTGGTATAATATGTCCCCTTTATTATTTAGATGGATTGGGGCTGGACGCTATAGCCTTCTTTCCTGATATATAGGTTGTTTAATATCTTGATAACGATATACGTATGTATGACGATATATAGCCCAGCATGTTTTCTGGTAATTTACTAAAAGAAATTGTCTATATAAAATAACCACATTTTAAAGCCTATTTTGTATCCTTTTATGCAAAAAATGTTATGTGATCAGTATTGTGGATATAATTATTAAGTCCATCCATCCATCCATGCATTTTCGTCCGCTTATCCGGGGCCGGGTCGCGGTGGCAGCCGGCTAAGCAGGGCCCCCCAGGCTTCCTTCTCCCCAGCCACACTCTCTAGTTCCTCCTGGGGGGTCCCGAGGTGTTCCCAGGCCAGATGAGATATATAATCCCTCCAGCGGGTTCTGGGTCAGCCCCGGGGTCTCCTCCCAGTTGGATGTGCCCGGAAAACCTCCAAAGGGAGGCGCCCGGGGGGCATCATAATCAGATGCCCGAACCATCTCAGCTGACTCCTTTCGATGCGGAGGAGCAGCGGCTCTACTCCGAGCTCCCTCCGGATGTCTGAGCTCCTCACCCTATCTCTAAGGCTGAGCCCAGCCACCCTGTGGCCGAAACTCATTTCGGCCGCTTGTATCCGCGATCTCATTCTTTCGGTCACTACCCAAAGTTTGTGACCATAGGTGAGGGTTGGAACGTAGATGGACCTGTAAATCGAGAGCTTCGCCTTCTGGCTCAGCTCCCTCTTCACCACAATGGACCGGTACAGCGCCCGCATCACTACAGACGCTGCACCAATCCGTCTGTCCATCTCCCGCTCCATTTTGCCCCACACTCGTGAACAAGACCCCGAGATACTTGAACTCCTTCGCTTGAGGTAGCAACTCATTCCCAACCCGGAGGGAACACTCACTTCACACTCGGCTGCAAACTGCCCCAGTGCATGCTGGAGGTCACGGTCTGATGTAGCCAACAGAACCACATCATCTGCAAAGAGCAGAGATGCAATGCTGAGGTCCCCACTCTCCTCACCTCGGCTTCGCCTTGAGATTCTGTCCATGAAGATCACGAACAGAATTGGTGACAATAATAATAATAATACATTTTATTTGTAGTGCACTTTACATTTAAAAAAAACCTCAAAGTGCTACAGATTGAAAAGCAAGAAAGTGCTAAAAACTAAGTATAAAAATCTAACAGAAGGCTCTGGAGAAAAGGTAGGTTTTCAGGCCTCGTTTAAAAGCATCCACAGTCTGTGGTGCCCTCAGGTAGTCGGGGAGAGCATTCCACAGGCTGGGAGCGGCCGCGCAGAATGCCCGATCCCCCATGGTGCGGAGCTTGGTCCTGGGGGTTTGAGGAGGTTGGTGGTTGCAGAGCGGAGGGTACGTGAGGAGGTCTGAGGGGTAAGGAGTTCCTTGAGGGGGACAACCTTGGCGGAGTCCAACATTCACTGAGAACGTGCTTGACTTTGTGCCGAGAATACAGATGCAGCTCGCAGTACTTTGTTCGTACAAGGACCGAATGGCACGTACCAACGGCCCCGGTACCCCATACTCCCGTAGTACCCCCCACAGGATTCCCCGGGGGACACGGACATAAGCCTTCTCCAAGTCCACAAAGCACATGTAGACTGGATGGGCAAACTCCCATGCCCCCCCCCCAACAACCCTGCGAGGGTAACGAGCTGGTATACTCTTCCACGGCCAGGACGGAATCCGCATTGTTCCTCCTGAAGCTGCGGTTCGAAAATCGGCTGGAGCCTCCTTTCCAGCACCCTGGAATAAACTTTTCCCGGGGAGGCTGAGCAGTGTGATACCCTCCGATAATTGGAGCACACTCTCCGGTCCCCTTTCTTGAAAATGGGGACCACCACCCCGGTCTGCTATTCTACAAGTACTGTCCCCGACCTCCACGCTACATTGACTAGGCGTGTCAGCCACGAAAGCCCGACAATGTCCAGAGCCTTCAGCATCTCAGGGCGAATCTCATCCACACCTGGCGCCTTGCCACTGAAGAGCTTTTTGACTACTTCAGTGACCTCTACCAAGGATATGGGTGAGGCTTCCCCCGAGTCTTCAGACTCTGCCTCTTCCACAGAGGATGTACTGGTCGGGTTCAGGAGCTCCTCAAAGTGTTCTTTCTACCGCCCGAAAATATCCTCAGTCTGGGTCAGCAGTTCTCCTCCCCGACTGAGCACAGCCTGAGCCAAGCCCTGCTTTCCCTTCCTGAGTCGCCGGACAGTTTGCCAGAACTTCCTTGAGGCCAACCAAAAGTCCTGCTCCATGGCCTCCCCGAACTCCTCCCACACCCAGGTTTTTTGTGCTTCAGCAACTGCTGAAGCTGCGGTCCTTTTGGCCTCCCGGTACCCGTCTGCTGTTTCAGGGGACAACTGGGCCAACCAGGCCCGAAAGGCCTCCTTCTTCAGCCTGACGGCTTCCTTCACCGCTGGTGTCCACCAACGGGTCCTTGGGTTGCCGCCACGATAGCCACCGACAGCCTTTTAACCACAGCTCCGAGCTGCAGCCTCTACAATGGAGGCTCTGAACATGGCCCACTCAGGTTCCATGTCCCCAACCTCCCCCGTGATGCACGAGAAGTTCTTTCGGAGGTGGGAGTTAAAGACCTTACGGACAGGGGCTTCCAGCAGACGTTCCCAGTTCACCCTCACTACACGTTTGGGTTTACCAGGTCTGTCTGGGAGCGCCATCTGATCCAACTCACCACCAGGTGGTGATCAGTTGACAGCTCTGCTCCTCTCTTCACCCGAGTGTCCAAAACATGCGGCCGCAGATCTGCTGATACGATTACAAAGTCGATCAGTGAACTTTGGCCTAAGGTGGTCCGGTACCAGGTACACTTGTGGACCACCCTATGTTCGAACATGGTGTTTGTTATGGCCAGTCCATGACCAGCACATAAGTCCAATAACAACACACCACTCTGGTTCAGATCTGGCAGGCCGTTCATCCCAATCACTCCTCTCCAGGTTTCTCCATCATTGCCCATGTGTGCGTTGAAGTCCCCCAGTAGAACTATGGAGTCCCCGGATGGAACCCTTTCCAGGATGCCACCCAAGGACTCCAAGAAGGCCGGATACTCTGAGCTGCTGTTTGGTGCGTAGGCACACACAACAGTCAGAGCCTTCCCCCCAGCGACTTGCAGTCGCATGGAGGCGACCCTCTCGTTCACCGGTGAGAACTCCAACACAGCGGCGCTCAGCCGGGGACTTGTGAGTATCCCCACACCCACCTGGCGCCTCACACCCTGGGCAACTCCGGAAAAGGAGAGGGTCCAGCCCCTCTCCAGGAGTTTGGTTCCAGAACCGGTGCTGTGCGTGGAGGTGAGCCCAACCATATCTAGTTGGTACCGCTCCACCTCCCGCACCAGCTCCGGCTCCTTCCCCGCCAGTGAGGTGATGCCGGGGATCCGCACGCCCAGGACCCCGCTTTTGCCTACCGCCCGGTATACAATGCACCCGACCCCAATGACTCTCCCTGCAGGTGGTGAGCCCACAGGGAGGTGACTCCACGTTGTCTTTTCGGGCTTGGCCCGGCCGGGCCCCGTGGATCCAGGCCCGGCCACCAGATGCTCGCCGACGAGCTCCCCTCCCAGGTCTGGCTCCAGAAGGGTGCCCCGGTTTCCCTTGTCCGGGCGAGGTGACTGTTCTTTCCGGGAGTCTTTTCATGGGGTCTTTGAATCGCTCTTAGTCTGGCCCCTCCCCTGGGACCACTTTGCCTTGGGAGACCCTACCAGGGGCTAATGCCCCGGACAACACAGCTCCCAGGGTCACGGGGGCACCCAAACCCCCCCACCACGATAAGGTGGCGATTAAGTCTCTAAAGCCAAATACTGTAATAGAACAGCTAGAACAGTCTGGTAAGTTCGATTTTGTTATGTTTGTTGTAAACACTTCATTCAAACACGCCATATCACGATTTTACGATATCCAAAATATTAGGCGATATATCATCTTGTATCACGATAAGATAATGCATTTTTCTCCACCTAACACACTTACATTAATTTATGTCATAATTTGTTTTCGTAATATTTATTTATTACCTAGCCCATTCCCTCAAGAGACTTTGCCTTTTGCTGGGCTGCCACTGGAAATAAGAATTGACTTGCCTGGTTAAATATAAAATGAGCAAAATTCAATTTCCACAGACTGATGGGGTGCATGTTTGAACATGGCACACAGACACAGGACGCAAGACATAATAACAACACAATACAACACCCCGCGAGACATCTGAATACAATCAGACACATTAAGAGAGTGTTCTGGGCTGCAGATTGCGCAACTAGTAGGAAGTGTGATTATTTGCTGCCAGGATGGTAGAAGGAACAAAGCTGTTACCAGGTAAACCAGGTCGCTGCTGTTATTAAATAGATGGTTGCAAAA
Source organism: Coryphaenoides rupestris (assembly GCA_002895965.2). Lineage (NCBI taxonomy): Eukaryota > Metazoa > Chordata > Actinopteri > Gadiformes > Macrouridae > Coryphaenoides > Coryphaenoides rupestris. The sequence continues at coordinate 9,554 of PIJE02008596.1, forward strand.
TAACCAGCCTGCCTTATCTACATGCGGACATCGTAACCTTTCGTCCACCTTTTACACAGTTATCAAGTGGTTCTCATCCACGTGTCTTCAATGCGAAGAAGGCGTCATTTTCTGCTACTCTTTTCATTGTCCCGGAACTCTTCCCGTTGACTCTCTCTTCAGAGTTGGGCGGGGACACCTCTCATGTTTTCTCTTTGTTACGAGGCACAATCTTATCTCGCAAAATGTTGGTTTCATTGTGATGACTTTGACCCCTTTTTTAATTTAATAGCTATCGGGGGGAATCTGGCATGGAAACAGGGGTTTTTAAAATGCAATTGCATCACTCTTGTGTAGGTCGGTCCAGGTGGCAACCTACCAGTGACCAGCCCCATTACCCTGACTGTGGCCGGCATGCCCAACCAGTCTCAGAGTGCCAAGGGGTTCTCCTGCCAGCCCAGCCTAGGGAACAGCGAGCTCAAGAAAGCCACCACTGTCCAGCCTCCGTCCCTCTCACCACAGGTAGGGGGGTGGGGGTCCTCCTCTGGCATGT